>JAABKJ010000610.1:0-47401 GCA_011634705.1 Andricus grossulariae | reverse complement strand
CTTCACCTATATACCCATCCACACATCACTACTTTACCACCGAGCAATTCACGCCTACCCCGAAAGGGAAACGGCTTGATAATATAATAATAATAATAATAAAAAAGAAAAAATTGCTAAGCGGATTTTTGAAAAAACTTTATTTTTAGTGTTTTGCATGCTACGCCGGAAATACTGCTAACGACGGTCGGATGTGCGTCCGTCTGTCACATACATACCACTCCTAGCTACTACAGTATTTGTGCTAGAAGGTCGCAATTTTTCACGGAAGTTGAACAGCCGTAGTACATTCAAGGAAAAATATTTTTATCCCCTTATCTATTTTTGTTGTTGTAATAATTGGTAACAAACTAAGAAAAATGAAGAAATGTGGAAATTTAGCTTTTTGACCCCTACGATTGAATCTTTATTTCTGTTCGATTTTCCTCAAGGATGGCTCAAATTGAAGTTCTCGGCTGAAGAGTATGGTGGTTCGAAAAGATGGTTTTAGAAATCGTAAATAATACCATGCCTAAAAGTACTGCATTGGGACCCCCCTGAAGTATACTAAATGCGGAATCGATCGATTTGACTTTCGATAGCGCGCGCGAGAAAAGTAGGCTTACAAAAATTATTCTGTGCAGAGTTTTAACGTTTTTTTTTTAATTTTTGGTATTCTCTAAGTTTACTTAATTTTTGCAAGATTTTAGGATACTATTCGCTGCATGAGCTAATTATATTTTAATATACCCCTGTAATTAACTATAATTTTTTGCAACAGATATCCATATATCTGGTAAGTTAAGATATCTGATCAAAATAACTGGAGTAAAATTGGATCCAATTTTTAGTGTGGCAGGTTTTGTTCCCCCCAGTAGCTTCTCTTTTAATCCGATTTTCCCGGAGAAATACAGCTCTTGGCATGCATAACTGCGATGCAAAAAATAAATATAAAAAGAAAACCTTAAAACAATCATAGAGATTACTCTCAAATTAAGTAGCCTATGACAGCCTTCCTTGAGGGCACTTGCAGACTTCTTTAGCTACATTTTTTATTTTTTTTGGAGGTTACTAGGTATATTTTCATGAAAATGACTCTCAGGTGGAGCTTTTTTGGCTTGAAGTCTATGATTTGGCTTCAAAAAAAGGCTCTGAATGCTGATTACCTTTGAACAACTTGAATCTGTTAAAATTATAATTTAAAACAGGTACATAAACTCAGTTTCAATCAGTTGTTTCGAAAAATCACCTTTTCAGAAACTTTTCTGTCTACATTAGCTTTAGCAAGTACTCAGGCCTCTAAAACGTCCCGTAAAACTAAAAAAATATAATATTCTATCTCATATACTCCAAGAGAAATGGCCTTCTGAAAATATTTTTAGTGAAAAATTTGTCTCAAATTTTATTTTTATTTTAGTTTTTGTAAATTGGCTCATTCACTGTCCAATGTAGATAAAAGTCGTACTCACATTAGTTGAAGTACATTTTATTTCCGGAAAATTGAAAAAAGTTTTATCTCTTAAACGTCCGAAGAATAGAGTATTGCAGAGTGTTTTTGTAGAGTGTTGCACTGAACAAGTTTTTAAGCAACATTTTTTGAAAATATGACCTTCGACTTGAACCTTTTCTTGTAAATCGACCGAGAAGATTTTTCTTATCATTGTGGACCTGATGAGGGTAACGGTACGTTACCGAAACGTTGTGCAAGCAAACCAATTTATTGAATAGAAGTCTGGACGTGTCGCTTGGGAAATAAAAAAATATTATTTTCCGCAATCCTCAACAAATTTTGCATTACTCATGATATTATCTGGAAAAATTTTACAGCCCATCAATATTTGTTTATTTTATAAACCAATTCTATAAACAAATGCACATTTTAGGTGTTTTTAAACGAAGAGAAAAGGTTTATTGTTTTGACCTTGCTGAAATTATAGTGCTAATGATCTTTTTTGACAAATTTCTCTATGCATTTATATTTGTTCATTTCATAAACAAATTATACAAAAAAATTCACATACAAGGTGTTATTAAGCGAAAGGAAGTCGTTTTTTCTTCTGATCTTGCTGAAGTGATATTGCGAATGACGTTTTCTGAAAAAATTTTGCTATGCAATAATATTTGTTTATTTTATATACAAAATATACAAACAATGCAAATTCCAGGCATTTGTGCACAAAAAGAAAGCGGTTTTCATCGTATTTATGTTGAGATATCAGAACGATAGCGCTCTTCTTTTATTTTTATAATTCCCTTGTTATACATTCAGTATTGTAGAGGTAATTTGAAACAAACGTAAAATAAGTGATTCTCAAAAATGCAAGTATACCGTTATCGTATTTAGCTATTACATTATATTGCCAGTGATATTTCTAATGAGCTTTGGTTACAAAATGAAATCTATTAAATTTATAACAGATAATGTAAGCGTATACAAATTTTAGTAATTTGCAAACAGAGAGAAATCATTTAATTTCCGTGCTTATAAATTTTACGAATCCACTTCATCGCAATATTTTGTCAAACATCATTCGCAATAAATCTTCAACAATACTAGATGAAAGAACAAATTTTTCTGCCTATAAACGCTTAGAATCTGGATTTCTTATCTAATTTGTTGTAGTGAAGTATAACAAAACTTTATTTAGACAATTCATTGTCAATAAGGTTTAAAAAATAATAAAAGAAAAGCGATTTCTCTCAGCCTAAAAACATATGCAATGTACATTTGTTTATAAAATAAACGATTAGCGATGCTTGGCAACAATTTTCTATAGAACATCATTGGCCATATAATTTTAATAAGATCAGAAGAAAAAACGATGTCTTTTCGCTCAAAAACGTCTTATACGTGAATTCGTTTGCATAATTTGTTTATAAAATATACAAATAATAATGCATAGCGAAATTTTTTCAGAAAACATCATTGGCTATATAATTTCAGCAAGGTTAGAAGAAAAACTATGTATTTCTGCTTAAAAACGCCTGAAATGTGAATTTGTTTATATAAATTGCTTATAAAATAGACAAATATTGTTGAATTGCACATTTTTCCTGAAAAATATCATTGGTAATATAATTACAACGAAAATAAAAAAATAACGATTTTTTCCTGCCTATGAATTTCTGCGATGTACATTTGTTTATATAATTTGTTCATAGAATTATTTATTAATATTAAATCTTAAATTTTAATAGCCGAGTATCATCCTACAGATAAAAGCAAGCAATTTCAGAATAAAAATATACTTTGAAGACGAATAACTCCTAATGTCGATTAGTTTTAATTAAAATTTGTTTATAACAATTAACTTTACAAGTCATCAATGCATTTGATTTATTTAAAACTTTGTATACGGATGTATTTTGACTTGCTTATCATGAAAATGATATTGAAAATACCCGCAAATTTAAAGTTCAAGATTAAAACCCCCAAAGAACGATAGAATTGATGCTTTTTCCGTTTATTTAACTAAGTATTGAAAATTTACAAAAAAAGCTTTTAATAAAAGTTGTAGATTTTCTAAAAAAAACACCTGCCATTTCATACGCAGTTTGAAAGGGGAAGGTATGTGACTTACGTTATTTCTGTGAACAGTCACAGGGCTATGTTTCAAAAGCTACAACTTTTAATTGAGACTTCTTCCTGTCAATACAATATTTATTGAAATAGACTGAAAAAATAAAAAAAAGTTTTTTGCTGTTTTGACCTTGAAAGTCATATTTGCGTGTATTTTCACTAGCATTTTCGTGATCAGCAAGTCGAAATACGTTGGTATAACTAGTTTTGAATAAATTGGATGCAAGTGCGTACTTTCGGATGAAGTTCTGAAAAGTACTCACCTCCTAGAGTTTTGGCAAAATATTCTTGTTGGAAAATTATCCCATTATTCTCGAAAAATAATGGATTTGGACGATAATTTTGAAGAACATTAGAGATTTTTGTTGTTGTTGACTAAAATGTTTATTTGTGACTCTTTTCTCTCAAACCAATATTTATCGAAATATAGTTAAAAAAATAAGGAAAAAAGACCGTATTTTGGTATTTTGAACTTGAAAATCAAATTTGCGGGGATTTTAACTATCATTTTCGTAATCAGTGAGTTAAAATACGTGTGTATTTTTAGCTTCAAATCAATCGGAGGTAAGTACTTTTCGGAACTGCACCCCAATTAAATAAGCAAAAAAATAAAAAAAATACTCTCACCATTTTCCGAAAAATTCAGTCCTGAATTTTTCAAAAAAGAAAAAATCTGGAATCGGTCTATGATTGCGTTTTAAATGTCATTTTGAACCTGGTTTTTTCATTTCACCCCACTGTGCACCGTGGCGCTTCGAACTTCCGGTCATCACAAATTTTAATGAACAATTAAATTGGGTTATTAATTGGATAGTTCAACTACATTAAAATGATTAAATTATTGAAAACAACGTCAGGTCAATGAAACATGCAATGTTTTTACAGCCGACACTTCAGTTAGGTATTTGTTTATAAAATGTGTTCACAATAACATTACAAAATTCTACTATGCAAAGGTTTGTTCACTACAATGTTGTACTTTTTGAATTGCTTGTAATATAAAAAATAGGGCATTCCATTTGAAAAGGAAAATGTGGGTCTTCGATTTCATTCATTTTCTGATATTTTATGCTTGTTTGGGATACTCAATAATTTAGTCGCAGGTTTTATTTTAATTTTCAATCTTTTGATAAATATTGCTAATTGAAAATATGAGGTTTAAGAATTGGATCACTTTTTAACAATTTTTATCTCTGCTATTATTAATCGAACGAGAGAAATACTTCTATACAAATGTCGCAAAAAGTGTTGGAATTGAAGAAAAAAAATTAACTAAAATATCAATTTTCATATTGTTTATTCAATAAACAATTTTTAATTGCTGTTTTTCGATGCTAGGAATACCGCGAAATTAAAAACGAAATAAATATAATGTTCGAAGTGTCCGTAAGTTAACCATGAAGCACCAAAATTTGTTTTTTGACATTTTTGAAAAATAAATTCTCAAAATATAATTTTCATCTCCATATACGTATAAGTAATATTTAATTACTGCTTATTACATATTGAATATTTTGTCAACATTTTCATTAAATTTTCTAAACAAATTAACTTTTCAGCTATTATTGAATATATAGCGTTTCGGTTTTTTTATGGAATGGACAGTATTTTATTCTCCTGAAAAAATGGTTGATTATTTGAAAAAATTCAATGAGCAAATGCACAATTTAACGATTTTTCAACATATGGAACATGAACTCCTACGTGAATAATTTACCAGCAGGTGAAACTTTTTTCGTTTGAATAATTTTATAAACGAATTAACGATTTTACTACTTTTCAACGCATTAGGAGTTTTTTAAAGAAAATCTGAACAAAGCAAAGTCTATTTGTTAAAAAAAATGGCTTTATTATGCATGCAATTATCAAATTTGTTTAAACTATTAATTAGTTTTACCAAAAAATAAATAAATGTCGAAAATTGTTGATGCAAAGTAATTTTTACTCAAATTCTTGAAAACCAAAAGGCGATCTATTCAATAACAGCTAAACAATTAGCCTTTTTATTGAATTTGATGAACCTGTTTGAAAAAAAGTCTTTTTGATCCTAAAGAAAGAATTTTTGCTCATTGGTTTGCTTATGACAAATGAACTATTTTTTTATATTTGCTTACTAATTTAAATGAGTATTCTTAGAAACAATTTACACTAATTAGAAAATTTTTCAGCAATTTCGAATACTTGAAACTAATAGAGAATTGCATTTTCGATAATACCTAGTTTTGCGACTGAAAATCTTTCAGATTTTATTTTTCAATAGTATCAAAAAACACATTTTACTACTTCAAGTCTAACTGAAGTACCCTTCAAACATGATATTCATTGATTTAATTTTTAATTTTGTGGTCTTCCGAGCGTCCAAGAGCAACAATAAATAATAGTTTTTTAACTGAACAATATAAGAATAGATATTCAGGTAAAGTGGCTTCATTTTTCATTAAATTCAACACTTTTTGCGTACATTTTTATTTAGGTACTTTTCTCTTCAGATCTTCAGAATATTGAAAATTTTGCAAAATCCTTTGACGATATTACGTATTTAGTACTTCAAACACATTGAGTATATGAAAAAAAAAGGAAAATCGATTACCAAATTTTCTATTTCCAAATAAAATGCCCTAAATATAAGGTCAAAATGTTGAAAATGGCAAAAAAATCAATTTCTACAAACAAATTTGTAATAAAACATTATTTGTTAAATGTATAATAACACATTATCTTCAACGAATGTCCCTTCATCAAATGTGGTCAAGTAAAAAAAAATGTATTATGTAAATGACTGTAGAAAATCGAATTAGAAAAATGTCTATTTCTTTCGCTGTATTTGTTAATTTAAACATGTTTTAAATATTCAAAATGCATTGATCTCACGTTGGATTTATTTTTCATCTACATCAAGAACTTAATTCACATCAAGATCTCCTCTTTTTTTTTTAAAGATACCCTATATTTTGGATAGGAACGTGTACTAATTACTTCTATGAACACGTTGACGTGATAATTTTGCACTCCTTATGCAAAACTAACGATACTGCATCGGAAAAGTAGAAGAGTGTACGCGAATTTCTAGCATCTTTTAGACTGCAGTGCAAATTTTCCAAATTATTTTTCCAGAGACTCCGAATTTCTGTTCCAAATGAGGTAAAGAAAATTCTTACTCGAAGTTAAATAAACTTCTTTTACATTTCGTTATATGAAACTAATGTAGCTTTTCTGTTCAGACATTTACGACGAAATTATTAGGAAATTTTTTAGTTTTTTTTTTTATATTTTGAACAGTGTATTGATTGGCTCATCTAACGTAATTCTTACACACTAAATTTTCAAATAAATTTATCCAGTGGTCATCCAAAAATAACATGAGACGATTTATGGGGAGGGGGAGTTTGGTAAATCTTAGCGTTACTTACGAATTAGCATAGTGGTTCAACTTTTAACCAATTAGTTGAATTTTTAGTAAAAAAAGACAAATTTTCAACGAAAAATGTCTCAATAGATACTTTAGCTAAGAAAATGTTTCATTTTATCAAAAAAGTTCAATTATAACATAAAAGACAAATAACCATCAAAATAGTTGAATTCTCCACCAAAAATAAATTATTTTTAACAAAACAGTTGCATTTTTAATATACCAAAGAATTCTACCCAATGATATGAATTTTCAAAACAAAAAGTCAAATTTTTAACAAATGTTGGATTTTCAACTGAGAACCAAATAATTGAATTTGCAACTGAAAATATGAATTTTCAACCAAGAAAATAATTTATATTAAGTAAGACAAATTTTCATTAAAATACATAAATTTGTGACAAACTAGTTAATTTTCAACCAAAAAGAATAATTTTCTACCAAAATAACGAATTTTGAACCAAATAGTTAAATTTGTAAACTGAAAAAGATCAAATTTCAACCAAAAATCGAATCGTTAAATTGTAGTGAAAAACGTTAATTTTAAATAAAAAAGAAATATTTTCTACAAAATGGTCGAGTTTTCAACTCGAAAATATGAATTACCAACCAAAAAGTTTATTTTCAACCTAACAGTTGAATTTTCAACAATGTGTTTTAATTTTTATCCAAAGATATTCATTTTCCATTTAAATTATAAACCTTCAACCAAGAAAATGAATTTTCCACTAAAAAAGACGAATCATCAACAAAATACATACATTTTTAACCAAATAGTTGAATTTCCATACCAGAATAATTTATTTTCTACCGAAAAGGACAAATTTCAAACAAAAAGCATACATTTTTAACCAAATAGTTGAATTTTGAACTGAAAGAGACAAATTTGCAACCAAAAATGGAATAGTTTAATTTTTAATTTCAACTAATAATACATCTTCAACTAAAAAAATTAATTTCTAACCCAATAGTTCAACTTTCGAACACACAGTTATATTATTAATAATATAATAATAATAATTACATCAATTTTGAACCCATAATATTTGTTTTTTAACTGAAATAATTAATATATGAAGTTTCTACAAAATAGTTGAATTCTCAACCCGAAAATCTTATTTTCAACAAAACATTTCATTTTCAACTAGAACAAATTAAGTTTCGACCAGACCGTTGCATTTTGAACAATAAGAAATCAAATTTGCCTAAAACTCGATGAATTTTTAAACCAAAAGGACGAATTCTGAATGAAATAGTTCCATCTTCAACCAGAAAGGATGACTTTAACAAAATTGTTTTTCAGCAAAATAATTAATTTTTAAACCGAAAATTAAGAATTCTTGAAAAAACGGAAGGGAAATAGAAAGCCAAGACAAATAAGTTACTGACAGGAAGATTATATCAGGGTGGCCGCAAAACTTTATGGGTTCTATTAATTTAGTTCGCATTGAAGTGGAAAACCTGTGAAGCCTGCGATAAATAAACAAATTTCGTAGTCCTGGAGGTTGGATCGAAGTTCACGGAATTTTTAAATTAATTTACTATTATATTTCGTGAATGTGTGATCATGACACTTAATTATTATATTCATATTACCGCATAAATTTCAAGTAATACTGTGACAATGATCAATAAAGTACCATAACATTTATTTACATTTAATTTACTAGGTTTAAAATAAAATCTGTTTAACTTTTGCTTTAAGAGATTTGCAGACTTGAAAATATCTTACTTAAGAAATGGTTTTCACCACGTATCTCTTTTGAAAAAAAAGACTGTACCGAATTTAGGCATGGCCCCTCATAGAGAAAATACGTTAAATAATAAAAATATTATTTTTGGATTATTGTTACCTCATTGTCACATTGATTGTTTAATTTGGAGATGTTTAGATCAACTTTTAATTTAACTTTATGGCTAAAGCTTGCTAGTCCCACTAGAGCTGAATTAAAGAGTGGCAGTACAAAACCAGATAACTTACATTTTTTCAAAAATGTGTTTGTTGCATAAAAAATTCCTTAAAAATCCAATTCACATTCTGTTCAAAGAATTTATTCAAATTCTTATTTTTAATATAGCAATAAGGAATTTAAATTTAAATTTTAGTTAAAATTTTATCTTAGGATTTAAGTATCGTAAACATTTTTTTCTTCCCTTCAGAATCGATATTTCTTGAAATTATTATTGTTTATTATAAAAAAATGATCTTTTTCCAGGCCTTTCAGTGTAACATCGTCAGAAATAGTGCACTACAGTCAGGTTAAAGTTTGATTTTCTCTGAACAAAACAATTTTTTGGTATCAAGCATTTATTATTCTTATTCATTCCGGAACAAGTTTTTATTCCTTTACAAAATTTAAAATTTAATTTAAAATTTCTACCGGAAGCCGATTTTTAAGACCTGTGAAATTGAAACTTTGAAATCTTTGGACAATTTATTCTGAATTGGCTAACTATTTAAGATCAAATATTTTCCGCCCGCTTCAGAAAGACAATATTCCGAGAGTAATTGCAATCCGCAGCCGAGTCTGTTCTAGTTTATGGTTGGTGTATTTTTGAAATGTTCAACTATTTCCTCGGAACTCCAACAAATTTTCTAATCAAATACTTAACGTGATGATTTAGATTTTACAGAATGTTTTTAGGCTCTTCTGAAAAATGCTGATTGTCTTGGTTATCTAGTTCTGTACTGCCACCCTTTAATTGTGAAATGTGAATCTCAGGGAAAGTGGTACGGACTTGAAAAATAGTTAATCAGCCAAATGAGGTTGATATTGGTCTGCATTGATACGAATCTCACAATGCACATACGATCGCGTATTTGCGTCAGAGTTACGATTTATTTGCGGAATTTAGTACGTAATGCTGTGTGTACTGGCGTATCAAATCAGCAATCCTTTTCGGTAATTTTGTGTCCGATCCTCGGTTTGGTAGAAAATTTAATTCAAAATCCCCATAAAGGTTTGGAATTGTTTACATTATTCATTCAAAAACAGGTTTATTGTTATATGAATTTGTAGAAATGTTGGACAAATTTCTTGTCACAATTTAACCTGCTCTAGAAATTTCAATATTTCGACAAGAGTTTAAACTTCCTAGCCGAAAAACAATTTTCTTTTCCAAAGATCAAAAATACAGTCTGCCAAAGTCAACATCCATTTTGACGAAAATATAAAAAGGCTCTATCCATGCAGCTCGCATTCGTTCCATAAATAATAAAACAAGACGATACTTCTTCCAAGGGAACTGGAATCTCGCCAAGAATTCGAAGAAAGAAAATCTCAAAAATTGGGGCGTAAGTCAAGCGAAAATGAAATCTCAAAACATATAGAAAAAAGTACTAAATCTCAAGAATATCATAAGTAGGCCTTTTTAGGTTTTCACTGGAAACCTGGAAATCAGGGAGAAGTCAGAGTATTATATTGGTCAGGAAAAGCCAGGGATATGGAGAAAATGTTGCAAAAGTCCGGCAATTTCTAATTTGAAAAATGTTCAATTTTTAAAATTGTTCCATTCCGCTCATAAAAGATTCTATGTTTAAAATATTAAAATATTATGATTCTCACCATTGAATGTCAATGGCCAACGAAAATAAAAATTAGACAGGCAAAAAAATATGAAATTTTGAAAATCAAGTTTTGAGGTCACCCTGATATAATCTTCTTGTCAGTAACTTATTTGTCTTGTCTTTCTATTTCTCTCCTGTTTTTTTGCAGTGATCTCTTCATAAATATTATATTTTTAGATAGAAATTTTATTATTTGATTGCAAATGCAACAATTTCGTAGAAAACTCATCCTTTTTGGTTGAAAATTCAACCGGCTTGTTGATCAATTATCTTTTTTTAGTTGAAAACTCATATTTTGGTTTTGAAAATTTATCTGAAACCTTTTTTTGTTGACAATTTAACTATTTTTTGACAATTCATCTTTCTTGAATACTTGGCTGAAAGTTTAACTTCTTTGTTATAAATTTATTCACTTTTTTGGTTGGAGGTTCATCTCTTTTGTTAAAAAATCAACTATTTTGGCTAAAAATTAATTTCTGTTTAATTTAAATTCGTCGTTTTTGATAGAACACTAATATTCATGGTTTTAAATTTCTTCTTCTTTCGTTGCAAATGCGACTGTTTGATTGAAACTTAACATTTTTGTTGATAATTCATATTTCCGGGTTGAAGATGTAACTAGTTTACAGAAAATTCTTCCTCAATCACTTTCGTTGAAAATGGATTATTTTGTTGATTTTTTTTAAACTAAATTTTTCTAACTGTAAACTTAAATTATTCTTTTTTGCTTGAAAATGGATCTTTTTAAGTTAAAAATTCAACTATTGGTTTGATAATTCGTCTTTTTATGTAGAAAATTATTCTTATTGATTGAAAATTCACGTTTTTGGTTTTAAAATTTTTCTCTTTTGGAAGAATTAGATATTCTGATACTGAACGTCTCTGCAATTAATTTACTCGCTTTACGTATTACACTTCGTGCAGCTAGGAGTAGTCTTTTCAATTATTGTCGAATTTTTTTACGTGAATTACTGGCTTCGAAAATTTTATTGGGATATTGGAAAGAGATAAAAGTGAAGCAGAATAATTTAGAGATCACTCATTTAGAATTGTAATTTGAATTCATAGTTCAGAGTAGCAGGGGAAACTTTTTATTAGGAATTTGTATTATCATTCAAATGAAGGTAATTTTGAGAATTCATTCGCAACTAATTTGGAGGATTCTTTGACTTGAAATGCCTATGAAGAGGGATGTTTTCTGTGGAACGGGAAATAAATGATATCCGTCTTCGTCTGTATAGTTGCTAGATGCTTACAGCTTTCTTTAGTCGGCTTCAGATCCGAAGCCAATCTTGGCTTATCTGGTGAGTATTGGTTCTCCTGAATTTTCTGTAGCTTTCAAATTCACCTCCGGTTCAATTTGACCTCAAAGCTCTGAATGTTTTCAATTGATCTTACAACCACGATGAAAATATTGGCCATTTCGAGATTCCACTTTACTTATTTTCTTTCTCATTTTTTCCGCTTTTCGCACAAGCTCATTATTAATATAGGTAGACATAATTTTGGTAGATATTCATTTTCGATAATCTCCATTTCCCCGAAATTTATTTAAACCGTAAAGCACTAAAGTCCTAAAAAGCGCCTGAAATAAAAAGTTGTATTTCAAAATTAAATAATTTCAAGTCAAACCGATACCAAAACGTCGACTTATCTCAATTTCAACGCGGAAAATAAGTTGAGAATTAAAAATGCCCTTCAACAAAGATATTTTATCTTCTGTAATCAAATAGATTTTCTTGAACGGCAATTTTTCTTGGTGGAGAAGAATATTGTATCGTCCTCAAATTAGTCTAATTAAAAGTTTAATGCTAATGGGATTTTTTCTTGATTATAAATGTCTGCCATTCTACGAAAATTTCCAGATAAAAATTAAAATAATCGATCAGGGTCTTTTTAACAAAGTCAATTTATATGTTTGATCAATCAAAAATGCAAAACTTTTCCGAAGAGATATGGTAAATTTAACCTAACACTTTTTTTCACTGGCTTGGGCCCTTCTTGAACAAAGATAATATTTGCATTTGATTGGTTCAAAATGCAGAACATGAAGTGTTTTATGTTTCGTACGACACTAGAATCTGCGCAGATGTGTAGTTTTTTTTATAAGGATCTTAGGACTCACCGCAGTGCAGCAGAGTCCTAAATCCTGAAATTTGTGTAGATATGCTACACTTTTTCGCAGACGTATTTTTTCTTCATAAGGAACTCGCGAAAACCGCTGTGGATATACTAATCAAGACCTAATTATCACGAAAGTTAATTACAGTTTTCAATAATGATTAGCATAGTTGTATTCGTCTTTTTATGACGAATGCAAGGATATAATAAACTCATTGTTGATGAAAATACTGTTTGACAGTACTCGTATCTTCATCAGGACGGCTGATCTATCCCTCTATATTTCACTTATCTCTCGGGATACCACCTATCCCACGTGTAAAATATATAATATATATAATAATAATACATCCCGCGGGATCACCCTTCTCACACAGATTCTCACCTATCCCTCGACATCCACCTTATCCCACGGGACCCCACCTATGCCGCGGACCCCAGTCTTCCTATGGGACCCCACCTATCTCTTGAGATCCTCTTTATCACCAATCCCCCAGGATCCCCGTTATACTACAAGATCCCTCCCATTCCTGGAGACTACCTTTATCCGATAGGACCCTACGTACTACGCGGGACCTACCTTATCTCTCGGGTCCACCCTTATCCCGGTGCACTCGAACTCAGTCCCGCGGTCAGAATTGAAGAGAGCGCCCGTACTCGAACTCACAGTCCCAAATTCATTCCGGCGGCCCTCTCTCCTCCGTTCCTTCTTGCCCCCACCACTGCCGGCCCATTCCTACCACCGTACGAGGAGGAGAGAATGAACGCGCGTAAGTGTGTGAGAGAGAGAGAGAGAGGAAAGATGTCCGAAGGAGTCAAACACATATTGTCAATCATACCTAACAATATCACTAAAAACTAAAGAAAAAATATCACCAAGTGAAACAAATTCTGTTATTAAAATGATTGTTATTTACTTTCAATAACATATTGACCGAGTTGTATTGTCCGTTTCAAGGGAATTTTATTAACCGTTGTTGAGAGTTGTTATTGGCCGTTTCTATCGGTTGTTATTGTCTGTTGCTAGGGGATATCAGTGGCAGTTGCTTAGGATTTTGATTAAACGTAGCTGGACTATGTTATTGACTATGTTATTGCGGGGGAGTTTTATTGATCCTGTCTAACAGTTTTTATTGACCATTTATAAAGGATGTTAGCGGCTGTTGCTAAAAATTCTTATTAAATTCGGCTAGTCTATGTTATTGACCGTTTCTAAGGATTTTTATTGACCATTGCTCAGGATTGTTACTGACCTTTGCTAGAAAATGTTAGTAGCCGTGGCTAAGGAGTGATACTAATTGTTTCTAAGGTTTGTTATTGACCATTGATAGTAAGTTGTATTGGCCCTTTCTAAGGGTTCTTATTGACCGTTTCTAAAGGATGTTCGTGGCTATTGCTAAAGATTCTTGTGAACCGTGGCTAGGCTCTGTTATATACCATTGCTAAGGGTTGTTTTTGAATATTACTAAGGTTTGTTACTGACGTTTGGTAGGAAATGTTAGTGGTCGTGTGTAAGGGGTGTCATTAAACGTTTCTAAGGTTTGTTATTGACGTTTTCTAGAGAATGTTAGCAGCCATTGCTAAATATTCTGATTAACCCCTGCGAGGTAATTGTAATGACCATTGCTAAGGAATGTTATTGACCGTTACTAGAAGATGTTAGTGGATGTTACCAGGAATTCTTATTAATCGTTGCTAGGGGATGTTTTTGGCTATTATTAAGGTTTGTTTTTTACCTTTGCTTATGTCTTTTATTGACTCTTACTGGAGGATGTTAGTGTATTTTGCTAAGGGTTCTTATAATTCATTGCTAGAGAATGTGATTGACCTTTCTAAGGATTATTATATTCCGTTAGTTGGAAATTTTATCAGCCGTTGTCAGGGGTTGTTATTAACAATTGCTAGGGGATTTTATTAGCCGTTAAAGAGGTTGTTATTGACAATTGTTAGGGGATGTTATTAGCTGTTGCTGAGGGTTGTCATTGACGATTTTCATGAAGTTATATTAATCCTTACTGAGGTTTGTTATTGATCGTTGCTAAGGTTTGTCACTGATCATTGTTAGAGAATGTTAGTGACTGTTGCTAAGGGTTGTTATTAACTATTGCTGAAGGTTGTTATGGACCATTCCTGGGGAGTTGTATTGATCGTTTCTGAGAATTATTATTGACCGTTGCTAATGGAAGTGATAGGGAGAAGGCAATTTTAACGACTTAATTAACATCTTAACAGGCTACGAAACCGTTTTTTGTAGGCGCATGGCATCTGTTTTGACTAATGTTGAAATTTTTTAATCGAAACCCAAACAATATAGTCCTAAAATAGCTGAGATACAAAATGGATAGAATAAATTTGAATGTTCATTTTCCTCCTGACATATTTGACGACAACACTTGATCAAAGCGGTTTATTTTTGGAGGGTTAGCAAAATTCTTTTCAAAGATAAAACAAGATTTGTGCGTGTATTCATGGGCTAACCTTTCACAGAGACAAACGTTTATTTTCAGAAGTGATGTATCACGAGGATGACGTAGATAGGTGCAAATGAAATCCTGCAGCGAAATACGTGGGATGTAACAGGACGACTCGGATCGCATTAACATTTCTGCGAGCAGACGATAAGACATCTGTGTAGGGCACAGGGCTGCTCCCGTTATTCGAGTCACACACGCACACACTCATATACGTTCTAGACGCGAGGGACGATAACGCCTTTCCCTTTTCGGGCAGCGACGACGTGTTCTCCTGTTTCCTTGGGCACTCGTTCCCTCTGGGACATCGTAAACCTGAACCCGTAACAAACAATGTGGCCTGCCCACGGTCTATTCTATTTGACAGCGTTTCTCAATTTTTACAAAGTATCAAGGGAAATCATCTAATCCTC
Organism: Andricus grossulariae; assembly: GCA_011634705.1. Lineage (NCBI taxonomy): Eukaryota > Metazoa > Arthropoda > Insecta > Hymenoptera > Cynipidae > Andricus > Andricus grossulariae. The sequence continues at coordinate 31,860 of JAABKJ010000610.1, read as the reverse complement.
ATTTATTTTGCATTTTCACAAATAAGGCGCAAATTCCTCTAAGTAGTAGTGGATTTGACGAATTCTTTAGTTCGTCACGAATAGTAGAGAGTTAATGACTAACTCAAGGGTGGCAGTCCACAGGAAGGTAACAAACAGAATCATATTTTTACATAAAAATGAAAAACGTTCTCTCCAATCGAAATTGATTGATTTCATATGAAATCATTCATTCTGACACTGGTGATATCATGTAAGTGTTCAGGGCACACGTATCAGGGTATATTCTAACGGTTAGTTATAACTAAGTCGGTTAGTTGCAAATGAAAATGGTTAGTTCCAAAAGTCAAAAATGTTAGTTGTAAAAAGTAAATTTTGAAATGATTTAGCATACTCCGATCTCCGAGACCAAATAATTGTGATAATTGTGGTGAAGAAAAATTATTTATTTTTATTATCGAGGTTTAAATACTATGACATAAGTCTCCTCACAAAAAATCGGAAATTTCGGGTGTGGATTCCTTTTTTTTTTTTTAGTTTTTTTAATTTTTGGGTACTATACATTCGGTTAGTTGCAAATTCGGCTTAGAATATACCCTGACACGTATATTGTTTTCCAAGGCAAAATAAAGGACAGAGGTCGTTCAAAACCTACGTCAAACTACCAAAATTTGTAGAGGGAGGGGGGTAACCGACTTTGTGACGATTTCTGACGTAACGGGGAGGGGTTAACACAGCATAATGTGACATCATACATAAAAAATGTAAATGTGAATAATAATTTTTTGAAATGCTTTAAAAAAATGAAAATTAGTGAATTTATATTACAACTAAAGAATCTAAATACTGATTTGACACTCTTTTCTCTATTCCCCTCCTCTTCCCGTTTATTAGGAGTCACTCTTCTTTCTTCTGTTTTCAATGATCTTCACATTTTCCCCCTTTTTCTCGTTTTTTTGCTTGAACACGAACTGCACTAATTTAACCCAATAATAAAATCGAACTGTGCTTCATTGAAAGTTAATTATTTTTAATTAAAAGGTCTACTATTATATTTATCTTTTAGAATTTATCTCTTAGGTTAAAAGTTCTACTATTAAGTTAAAAATCTAATAACTTATTTTAAAATAAAACAATTAAATTTTTTAATGAAATTTTACTGCTTGGTTGAAAGTTGAACTACTTTGTTGAAAACTCATTTTTTCATTTTTGTTTGAAAATTGGTAGTTTTTAGTTGAAATATCAAAATATTTGGTTGAAAATGTATGTATTTTGCAGTAAATGTATCTTTTATGATACAAAAATTAATATTCCTTCTCGAGAATCAATGTTTTGAACTGAAATTTTAACTATTACATTCTTGGTTAAAAATAGATCTTTTCAGTTTCAAATTCAACTGTTCAGTTAAATATTAACTTTTTTGATTAAAAATGTATATTTTTTTGTAAAAAATGCAACTATTTTGTAATGGATTCGCTTTCTTGGCATGAAAAATCAACAATTTGGTTGATATATATATATATATATATATATCTTGAATGAGAAACCTTGTTTGTTATTAATTCATCTCTTTTTGTAGAAGTTTTATTTTTTGTTGGTTAAAAGTGGTTGAAAAATTAATTTTTTTTATGGTGAATTCAACTATTATATTGAAAGTTGTTTTTATTTGGTGCGGCATTCAGTTGCTTTTGATTCGAAATAAAAATATTTTTTAGTTGAATATCAACTGTTTCATTCTTTGTTGAGCTTTTGTTTATTCCTAGGTTTATTTATATTAAATTCGAGTGTTTTTTATTTAAATTAAAGATAATTTTGTGGCTATAATATAAACTGTTAAATTTGTTGCTGCCCATTAATCTTTTTTAATTCAGAATTAAACAATTTTCTGAAACTTGAGCTTCTTGTTTAAAAATTCATTTGCTTGAAGATTCATCAATTGAGCAGAAAATTCAACTATTTCGCTCAAAATACGACTGCCTTTAATGGGAGTTTAATCCTTTTCGTTTAAGGATTCCACGAATTGGTTGAAAATTCAAATATTTGGTTAATAATTCAACTACTTGATTGGATATTCATCTTCGTAGCTCAAAAATTCAACGATTTTGTTCAAAAGTCATTTTTCAAACCATTTTTGTTCTCGAGAATTCAACTGTTTTGTTGAAAATTTGACTTTTTGGATAAAAAATTTGTCCCTCTGGATTGAAAATTTATCTTTTCTGGTAAATATGTTCTTGCTTGAAAATTCATTGTTCTTGGTTGAATAATAAACTGTTTTCTATAAAATTCTTTTTTATGGCTTAAACATTGAACTATTTGGTAAAAAATTCAACTATTTGCTTTAAAATTCCTGTATTTTTCTTTAGAGTTGAACTATTTGATTGTAAGTGAAATTTTTTGGTCCAAAATTAATTTTTTCTATTGTTGTTTCACTTTAGGCGTTTATCAAATGAAATTAAACGAAAACTTTTCAGCTAAATAGGGCATGGTGGGTGTTCTTATTTGTGATGTCGCCCTGGGGGTTCAAGCTTTGCGTGACTATCTGTGACGAAGAAGGGGAGAGATGGAAATAGTTTTTAAAATACCGGGACGTAGTTTTTAAATGGCCACAGACGTATATATTTTTTTAATTTTCATGAACTTATCGCTACTTGAATATCAAGGTGAATTATGAAAAAATTAACGTAAATCCATCAAATAAACTAAAATTTTTCTTAAATAATCAAAATGGCGTACATTTTTCAAAAAAAATTACAATGTCAATTTTCTCAAATAACGTATTTCCTTCTTGATATCTGGAAGCATATTGTGAAAAAGTTCCAGCAGCAATAGTGTACTCGAAAGAAAAGAAGCAGAAAAATCAGATAAGGCAAAAATAGTATTCTATATTATAAAAAATAACTTTCTTATACAAAAAAAAAGGTTAGCGATGACGAAAACCACAGAAGTGGTCCCTCATATTAACATGAATCTAAAAATTAATTAGGAAAATGATCAAAGCATTTTGCTCAGCTTTAAATTTTTTCTATTGTATATAATGAAATGAAAATTGATTAGATCGAATTAAAAGCTGCCATAAAGAATGTTGAATAATGTCAACTTTTCCCAAGATACATTCAAACAAAAATTCGTTATCTTTTTTTTAATTAACCTAAATATTCCAGTAGTCAGACTGACTGATTTTATATGAAATAATTTCATTACAATTTACAGATAAAACAAAAGTCCTGTCCCGACCTGAAGTTTTGGTGAATAAAAGTAAAAAAATTTGCAGTATAAAAAGTTATCCAGTTTCAATGTGAAGAGAGACAGAGAGAGGTATGGCGATAAAAAAATTCAATTTGTAGTTTAGGAAATATTAAAAACTTGCTCCCGAGATATTATGTTGCGGAAAACGAGTAAACAAACATTGATGTAAAACAGTGCACCAATACGGAGTAAACCGAATGAGAATTCTGATGATAGAATTTCATGGGTTTTCAATAAACGATAATAATTCCAAGAAATATCGACGCGAAAGGGTAGAAGAAAGTTATTACTAGGCTTAACTTTTAACTTGATTTAAAATAACAATTTTTTGTATTTCTTTATATACTAAAAAGTGAGAAATTAAACAAATTATTTCAACGCGAGGTGCATTATTTGATTTTCAAAGAACTTTTGACGCAATAAACCCATTTTTCCCAATTGTTGGTTATCCCCTTATGGTGTGTCACGCTTCAAATCATCTCTCTTCTAAGTAAGTAATTCAATATCTTATTAGTCAGTTAATCTCAATTAGCGACATTTTTTGTGAGGAATTGACCGATACAGTATAATTTCTTTAATTACCAATGCATTCTTAGTCAGACTCATGAGTCAGAGTTAGATATTTCTAAATTCCTAAATAAGCTACTTAAATTTGACTCCGAATTAGTCATACTAGACTGACAATCAGTTAAGTCTCTGCTAAATCAAGTGATAAATAACTTTGCGCTAGATATTTGGCTAAAAAAAAGTTATTTGAAAAAACATTTATCGAATAGTGGTCTACATAGATTATTATTTTTAAAAATTTCGGAAAAAATCTGAATTAATATGATTTTATGGAAGGCGGGAAAAACAAAACGGTTCTTATCCAGTTTTCCATCTTAGAAATTTTTCAACTGGGTATTTTCATACAAAATCAGGAAAATATAGTAAAGACTTTTTTGGGCCTGGTAAATATGTACAATGTATGTATTTTTTTCACGTGCCAACATTTTGAAAAATGTTTGCACTGGAATTTAAGAATTTGTGAAAATATAAGAATGACGATTAGATCAAGACCAAGCATAAAATTCTCTGTGTAATAGATAGCTGATAGATAGTAGTCATTCTCATCATTTTTAAATTAATTTTTTTGAGTGAAAGAAGCAATGATTTTCACAAACTCCTAATATTTATCTATAAACTGTGTCCTAAATCACTTCAGATCATTATAATCAGAATTTTGAAAAATTGTTTCTGTAACTTATTCATTTGGTTTTCTCTATAACTAGATTATTTGAACTGTGGAGAAAAATTTATTACCATAATAATTTCTTCTAATTTTTAATAATTTTTTACTAATGTATAAGAGACATTTGCACTAAAGTAAACATTCTAACTCTACTTCAGATTTATTGACCTGCCAAAGAATGCAGAAAAAATATATAAGGACTTCCAGAGAGAATATTTTTAAAATGATTTGTGGATTTTATTGATTCAAAATTCAATAATTTGCGGTGAATCTGAAAGAGTGAAAAGTAAATAACTAATAGACTCCAGTGAAAGTTTGAGGAAAAAATTAGTAATTGTTGGTAAAAAATTTGAGCATAGATAATTAGTGGCTCACTCATCACTAATTTAAATTTAAACAAATCCACAGCCAAACTAGAGTTATAAATTATCAGGATTTGATTACTTAATGAACTTGTCTTTGACTTACAATGAGTCAAATAATACTGAGCGTATTGGAAATTCAAAAGAAATGACTCTAGCTTAATCTGTAAATCTCACTTACAAGTAGTGAAACACGACGAATATTGAATCAAATATGAAAAATTTGAAGTCAAATTAAACTCATTTGTTTAGTTATAAAATGAAAGAATCAACATCAACATTAAATTTATAAAGTCTTTCCTAAATCAATTTGTAATGGATATAGCGCTATTTGAATCAGTAAGACAATTTCAAAGAATAATCACCAAGTGAGAATCTGAATTAGTAAGATTTGACTAATTGTAATCCTATTAGCGCCAAGTCTTTCGCTAATTGTAAATTTTTTTCTGGATTTAGAAGAATCAATCTAGTTTTCAGTTCAATATAGCTAATCCTCAGTGAACTTTGACTAACTCTGCTAACTTTGAATTACTCAATTAATCAGTCAAGTTTGTCTCTGAATGAGTATTGATTTTCAGTCATATGTGATTTATTTACAGAAAAACTCAACTTTTAAATTTGGTATCTAAGTGGATGAGTTGAAAATAGGTTGTTAAATGATTTAGACAGACTCACCTGGAAATGAGTCTATGCTTTCCTAATTACGTGGGTAATGACTTGGCGCTGTTTAAATTAGTCAAATCTTAATAATGCAGATTTAGAAAGTAGAACTCTAAACTTAAAACTGAAAAGTTTTAATCAGAAGCTATCTTACCAGCTTCGTAGTTAATATAATCTATAAACAATTCAATACTCCTTCATATTATATTTTCATAAACTCTTATTTCCGGTACAACAGGAAGCGTGTTGGTAAATCGTTTATCTAATTTATTAATGAGTTACTTCTCAACAAATTTAATAGAATCTGTTTTATTATATATTCGGAAATTATTCCTCAATCCTTTTAATGCAATTGATTACTTTTAAATTGGATTGGAATGGAAACTTAAAATTTAAATCAGAAAAGTTTCAGGTAATAAGGCAGGATATCTCAAATTAAGGAATGAAGTCTGGAGAATATTATAGCAGTGGAATCTAACTTTCTAGGGTTTTCGATTTTCGAGTAATTGGATGACAGGAGGATAGATATTGAGAGACGCTGAGTTGTAACTACCGCCTCGTATCCCTTATGAGCAATATGGTCTCAGAGGTGAACCTTTGCAAGATAGCCGAGACGATGTGAAAATGTGATAGGTGGTTGTCCTTCTCTTTATTACCTTCTTAAAGGTATCCTATCTTCGAAATCCCATGTTTCTCATTCGATGAAATCAATTCCCAGACCTTAGATGATCTGATACTTCCAAATTAGCATCTTCGATCAAAAGGAATTTCAATTTTTATAACGTGATTTAAAAAAAGTTGATATTTTCTCGTAGACCAGGATTGAGAAGAATATTTCAAAACTGCTTTTTTTATTTTAAATTCGATACCCTCATGATAAAATAAACCTCATGATGAGTGCACGTCTAAAACGTCTACTCTGACGTTGGTCGTCTATAAGAGCCACTCGGCTTTTTGACGGGCAGTAGGCAAACGCGGCAAACAGCAGAGAGATTTAACAATCTTATTACTCTCTAGTTAAGTATATTATTTGGCATTGTTTTCAATTTACTTGAGTTTTTTCAATTCACTTGAATTATTTTGATTAATTTAAATTCTATGTATTCTTTTTACTTATTTTGATCTATTTTAACTTTCTTAAAATTTTCTGAATTCTTTTAAATTTTCTAAATTCCTCAAATTTCCTGAATTATTTCAAATCACTGGAACTTTCTGAATAACTTGCATTCTCTGCATTCCTGGAATTCTCTGAATTTCTTGAATTCTCTGCATTCCTTGCATTCTCTGCATTCCTTGAATTCTCTGGATTCCTTGAATTCTCTGCATTTTTTTCAATTCTCTGCTTTCATCGAATTCTCTGAATTCCTTGTATTCTCTGAACTTCTTAAATTCTCTGAATTCCTTGAATTTTCTGAATTCTTTATATCCGTCGAATTCTCTGTATTCCTTGAATTCTCTTTAGTACTTGAATTCTTTGAATTCCTTCAATTTTCTAAATTCTTTGAATTTGCTGAAATTCTTTAAATTTTCTAAATTCCTTGAATTCCTTAAATTTGCTGAATTCCTCGAATTCATTTTTGCTCAAATCCTTGAATTCTCTGAATGCCTTGAATTCTCCCAATTCCTTGAATTCTCCTAATTCCTTGAATTCTCTGAATTCCTTGAATTCTCTGAATTCCTTGAATTCTCTCAATTCCTTGAATTCTCTGAATTCCTTGGATTCTCTGAATTCCTTGAATTTTTTAAATTCCTTGAATTCCTGGAATTTCCTGCATTCTCTGCATTCCTTGAATTCTCTGAATGCCTTGTATTCTCTGTCATCCTTGAATTCTCTGAATGCCTTAAATTCGCTGAATTCCTTGAATTCTCTGAATTCCTTGTATTCTCTAAACTCCTTAAATTCACTGAATTCCTTGAATTTTTTTAATTCTTCAAATCCGTCGAATTCTCTGTTCTTTGCATTCTCTTTATTACTTAAATTCTTTGAATTCCTTGAATTTTCTGAATGTCTTGAATTTGCTGAAATTCTTTACATTTGTCAAATTCCTTGAATTCCTTAAATTTGCTTAATTTCTTGAATTCTCTGAATTCCTTGAATTCTCTGAATACCTTGAGTTCTCTGAATTCCTTAAATTCTCTAAATTCCTTTAATTCTCTGCATTCCTGAGAATTCTCTGAATTTAGTGAATTAATTGGATTCATGAAGTTCTCGTTATTCCTTGAAATCTTTGTATGTCTTACATTCTCTAAATTCCTTGCATTTTCTAATTTCCTTGAATCAGCTGAATTCCTTGAAGTATCTAAACTCCTTGAATTTCTGAAATTTGCTTGAATCCTTGAATTCTCTAAATTCCTTGGAGTCTCTGAATTTCTTGAATTTTCTAAGTTCCTTACATTTTTTTATTACCTCGAATTTGCTCAATTCCTTGAATTTTCTAAATTTCTTGAATTGACTAATTTACTTGAATTTACTAAATTATTTGAATTTACTAAATTCCTTGAATTTACTAAATTCCTTCAATTTAAAATATTTCTTGAATTTATTAAATTCCTTGAATTTACTAAATTTCTTGAATTTATTCAATTCCTTGAATTTAAGAAATTAATTGAATTTAGGAAATTCCTTGAATTTAGGAAATTCCTTGAATTTACGAAATTCCTCAAATTTACGAAATTCCTTCAATTTACTCAATGCCTTGAATTAACTACATTTTTTGAATTCACTAAACTCCTTGCATTGCTTAAATTTGCTAAATTCCTTAAATTCTCTGAAATTATTGAATTTTCTAAATTCCTTGAATTTGCTAGCTTCTTTCAATTTTCTAAATATCTTGAATTTCTTGAATTTGCTAACTTCCCTAAATTGGCTCCTGAATTCCCTGAATCATTTTGACATCCTTGAATTATTCTAAATTCTGTGAATTATTCAGAATTTTGTGAATTATTCAAGGGACTTAGAGGAAGTCGAGGAATCCAGGGAATACGGAGGAATTCAGAAACAAAGAATTAAAAAGCAATAATTTTAGACGTATACTCAGCGAGAGGTTCTTTAACGTGTAGATATCGAATTATTTAATTAATATTCTGCTTAGGATGTTTAAAGTTACATCACAATATTATATTAAAACGCAAGGTTCCATCTCCTGTCTTCCGTTGCGCTGTTAAAAAAAGTCCATGAATTTTAACAGACACGAAATAGACTTCGTTTTCTTGCAAATTAAATCTGGTATGGAATCTACATTCAATTGTAAGCAAGATTATGTGAAATTTCACCCGTTCCAGCATTTACTCTAACAATTAATTTCCCTTTGAAAATTAGGTCAGTTTTTCTAACTCTGCTTTGCATACTCACATTACGAACTTTGTTAGAAAATAATTAAAAACCATATAAAACCATTTCAGTCAAAAAAAAGTGTAGAAAAATGGTAGGAAGTGCAATTAATGATCGAAACGAGAATCTAGATGAACTTACGAGAATTGGTCGAGGTTCGTTGAAAAAAGGTAATCAGGCATTAATTTGTGAACCCACGATATTCATGCAGAAAGACACGAGTAATTGCATCGACCCAGAATTTCCAATTAAAGCCGATAGTTATTCGCAAATTGTGCGCGAAACTTGAATCGATGGAAGCGATAAAAGGGGAGCATTTTTTCCATCTACTTTTAAACTGGGTAGCAACTTCCGGTACTTCCTGTGCCTTTCACTGGATGGGAAAGTAGGTGAGGCCAAGCAAGTAAATTCTCGCTTAGGTGAATACCCCTAACGCATACAGTAAAGCGCGTCGCGCTGTTTGCCAAGGGGGTGCAGTGTACACGTACGTGGTTACGCAAGCGCGTATATTTCGCCCGAGAGAACAAAGTATGATCGCATAAAAGTTCCGCCAGTCCGGGGTGTGCGGCTTGAACATTCAGCCCTTTGAAGTCGCTCCCTTACGGAAGAGCGTCGAAGGGTGTAAATCTCGCGAGCCACCCACAGAAAGCTCACTCGGACTCGGTTTTACTATCCTTCATATTTTTACTGCAAAACGTCCAAGTTATCCTGTCCAGACTGGCTTTGTTACATACATTTCTTTCCCATGCTACCATTTTCCCCATAAGAGGAATCACACAACTTTCAGTCAAATTAGCTGTTTGAATATGAACTCTCTTTGATACGAGTCAAATGAATAATTAATTAGTATTTTGTTCTTTCATTGTAGAGTAGATGTGGAATGTTTGCATTTCCGTAATTAGGAAAGTGGTAGAAGAACTTTGGTTGGGACTCGAAATCTTGCGTGTAACCTGCACAAGCTAACCATTAGCAATTTTATTAACTTCACCTCTCTTCCACAGTAAACTCCGGGCCATCAAAGAGTTGCGTATCTTTCTGATTATCAACTTTAGATCAAAATGATCCACTTTTGCGGATCAAAAATTAATTTTTACACAACTTTAGTCATATCTGTTGAGTGGCAGTCATACATTTTGTTCAAGGTCGTAAGCTGGTATTTAGGGTTTCCTAAAAAAGCTCAATTTTTTTATGACGCACCTCCTGAACTTGTTAAAGTTGATGAAAAAAATGCATATTTTACTTTCTTTTTTAAAATAATCTGACACCGTGGTCCTGGGCCCTGAATGGTCCCAGAATGATTAAAATGAATAATTCATGTTAATTTTTGTAAATATAGTAATACTGTTTGCCAAGAAATAGAACTAATGATACCAATATGTCATAAGTGCAGAAAAAAATTTGATCCAATCAGACCCAAAATACTATATCTTGGCTTGAAAAACTACACTTTATAGTGGTTAAAATATTACATTTTGAATTTCGAAGATTTTATACGCTATTACTTGCATTTGTTGATAACTTAACAAAATAAAGAAATAAATATAATATTTTAACCTGTATGAAGGGTAATTTTTGATGCTTAAAAAATGAATTTTTAACAAAGGAGTTCTAATCTCAAACAAGTAGTTGAATTTTCAGCCAAACTAGATGAATTCTCAATAAAAAATATATTAGTTTATATTTCAACCAAAAAAATTTGAATTTGAAACCAAAAACAGCCCAGTTCAGGAAAAAGACAAAATATCAACCAAATAGTTGAATTTTTAGCTAGTCAAGACAAATTTTTAACCAAAAATGAAATAGTTCAATTCAGGTATAAAAAAAATAATGTTTAACGAAAATACGAATATCCAACAAAATAGTTAAATTTTCCATAAAAAAAGAATGTTTAAAAAAAGAACCACCAAATAATTAGACTTTTAATTCATGAAGATGAGTTTTCAACAAAAAATGCAATAGTTGAACTTTCAACAAAACTAAGTTTATATTTCAGCCAAAAAGATTTTAATTTCGAGTCAAAAAAAGTTGAATCACCCACAAAAGATTATTTTTCCAGAAAATAGTTAAATCAACAAACAAAAAAGATGGCATTTAATCAAAAAGATAATTCTTCAATAAAAGAGTTAAATTTTCCACTTAGAAAGATTTTTTAGTCAAGATAGAAGAAAAAATCGACCAAATTATCAATTTTCTACAAAAAATGGAATAGTTAAATTTTTAGTTGAAAAAATTAATGTTGAATAAAAAAACAAGAATTTGTAACAAAATAACTGAATTTTTGAAAACAAAGTTGTTGAATCCTCAACTACGATCGAATAAGTTAGAACCAAAAGACAATTTTTCATTAAAAGAGTTAAAATTGCGACCTAGAAAAGTTTTTGAGTTAGAGAGAAAAAAATTTCGTCCAACTCGTAGAATCTTGAAGCCAAGGAATAAATTTGATGAATACAGTTGAATATTTAACCGACAACGATGATTTTCAATAAAAAAGATAATTTGAAACAAAATAACTGAATATTTATCCAAGTAGGTCAATTTTTAACTTTAAAAGATAAATTTTGAACCGAAAATGGAATAATTCAACTTTTAGTTGAAAACATTAATCTTCAACGCAAACGAAATTTTTTTTAACCAAATAGTTAAATTCGCAACCAAAAAGTTTAAGTTTCAACTAAAATGATGTATCTTCAGCCGGAAAATGATTTTTGAACAAAGAAGTTCAACTTTCAACCAACTAGTTGAATTTTGAACAAAAAAGACGAATTTTTAACAAAATAGTGAAACCTTCAATCAAAGCAGAATAATATTGAACCACAAAGACGATTTTTCAATGAAGTAGTTGAATTTTTTAACAAGAAAAATTTTTCAGTTAGAAAGAAAAGAAAAATTTGAATCAAATTTTTAAATTTGCAAGCCAAAATGACGAATTGTTTACAAAACAGTTCAACTTCCAAACCAAAAATATAAATTTTTAATACCGAAGTTATATTTTCAACCCAATAATAAAATTTTAAACCAAGAAAGATCAATTTTCTGCCGAAAATATAATAGTAGACTTTTTAACCAAAAAGAATAAGCCCTAAAGAGATGCATCTGAAAACAAAATGATGAATTGTCTAATGTAAATAGTTATATTTAAAGTACAAAAAATTAAACATGAAAATAATAAAATAATAATTTTGAAAAAAAAAAAATTTTCAATTTTTCAATATACAGCTATAATTCTCTAAGGCTCTGAAAATTATTCTTTTACCTTCAAAAAACAAGTGAAGGTCATTCCTAAAGTAAATTTTAACGGGTAATTCAATTGAGACCTTCATTTTGACCTTGAAGTTGACCTGCATGGCTTTTTGAAGGTCAACTTTGTTTTTTTTTTAAATAGAAACCCCCTTTTTTTACATCTGCAATCGATAGAGCGGAAAATTCTACGTTCAGATACGTACCCAAGGCATATGTCAATTGTAACGTTCAAGGTCAATTAGAGTTTATTTGAAAGTTTCCCAAGAGGTTATTTGAAATAAACAAAGTTTTCTAAGGGGTCAGTGTAATTCCTGAAGTATTTTTCAACGGGGAATTTCATGGTGTTCTTCATTTTGACCTTGAAGTTTACCTTCATGACTTTCTGAAGGTCAACTTTGTTTTTTTAAATAGAAACCCCCCTTTTTTTCACATCTGCAATTGATAGAGCGGAAAATTCTACGTTCAGATACTTACCCAAGTCATAGGTCAATTGTAACGTTCCAGGTCAGTTAGGTTATTTGAAATTAGCAACATTTTCCAAGAGGTCAGTGTAATTCCTGAAGTAAATTTCAACGAGAAATTCATTGGTGATGTTCGAACTGAAAACCTTAAGCTTCTTGACAAATAGCTATTCGATTGTAAAAATGAGTTACAGCATTACGAATCATCTCCCTATCAATCAAAGTAGGGCCTTGCAGAATCCAGTTCTGCAATTCGTCTAAGCTTTGTCGCTGCGTTGAGTATACTTTGCTCTTTGAATAACCACAAAGAAAATAGTCGAGAGGTGTCAGATCAGGAGATCTAGCAGGCCACTCGATTTCACCCCTTCTTCCAATCCACCTATGAGGAAACTGAGTATCCAAATATGCTCAAACCTCCCTACCGTAATGAGCCGCTGCTTCATCCTGCTGGAACCAAATATTTTGAAAATTATCGCCTGTAATCTCTCTCATTTTTGGTACAATATGGTTTCTGAGAAGCTCTTCATATGCACGGGCATTGAGATTACCATCGATGAAGAAAGGGGCTATCAATGTATCATTCATGATACCGGCCCAAACATTAATATCTTGTCGATATTGTGTGTGACTCTCCAACATCCAATCAGGATTTGTGCCGGACCAATATCAACAATTTTGCCTGTTAACATCACCTTTCAAAGTGAAAGTAGCTTCATCTGAAAATACAGTATTGTACAAGAAAAGAGGATCTCTATCAATTCTGTCCATCATAATTTCACGAAATTCAACCCGACGATCAGGTTCATCTTCATTGAGCTCTTGTATCGGATGAACTTTGTAAGGATGAAAATTAATGCTTTTTGAAATATTTCGCACTGTCTCAGGAGCAACGTCACGCTCATCACTAGCTCGACGTAAACCAAGGTGTGAGTTTTCTACAATTGCTTGGGCTATGTCCATCTGCATCTCCTCAGATTCTGCAGATTTTGGCCGACCAGTTCTCTGAAGGTCCTTGGCAGATGAAATTGCTCCTAATTTTGATATCATTTCTGTTACGCATCCCAATTGTTTGTATGTCAATGTCATTTTGAACATTATTTTTGGCTGAGATGATCGGAGAAATTACGCACTTTCCACCTGTGCCTGAAAAGTTAATCCCAGAAGGCGGCATGCGCCTGTAAAAAAAGATTTTGTGGACTTATTGAGATATATATTGTCGTAAATATTTATAATTTGTATTTCAAATTAATAGAAAAGAAATGTTAGTAGCTGTAATAGACAACGAATAGAATAAGGAATAAAACGAATTTTGTACAATTTAATTTACAAATCAACAATTTTCTTGAAATTCTCTTTAATACAATGAGGTGTCAAATTACACATATTTTTCTTTGTAATAGTTCATCAGTGGTCTGCATATTGAACCGTTATAATATTGAAACAGAAAATTTAAATGAAAGTGGCAATGTCGGAATATAATTAGACCATAAAAATTGGTCTCTATATAATATATGGTTGAAAATAAAATAGGTATTTGTGTAGACAACGATGTGTGGTGCAACTTGCACAAATAAATGGAATCAGCATTTCGCACTCGGCACACACAATAATTTTATTATCTCCTCATCGCAAAAAAGTTCGATGGAAAACACTAACTAACTGAAAAAGAGAATATATACTCAACACTGGACAAAGACTGTAAGACGCGAATGGACATGAACTGTCACTGCTCGGCACTGCCTGTTTCTACCGCTAGATAGCGCGCTCAGGCTAGATCACTGCAGTCAATCTAAATTCGCCTCAGCCAGTTTCATAGTAGTAAATCAAAAGTTAGGAAGCTCTCAACTTCCATGAATCTTTAGTCTTTTTTCAAGCTTCCCTTACTTTCTTCAGGGTTAGTCTGCACTAATCATATAAATCTTACCCGGTTAAACAAAAATTACATAATTATGCAAAAATGTCACCCGGAGCACTTTCTTGACTACATGTTTCTAAATTGACATGCGCTTATTTCTTTACTTAATGCACATTTAAAATTTCTGAATGGGTATACGTTTTTATAATGAAACACAACATTTGTAAAGGTAGTTTTTAATACGTTTAAAACATAGAACTTTAGTAGGGGAAAGGTGTCTATAGTGAGACAGAAAACATTCAACTCTTATAATCGTTATTTTTAAATTAACCTGAAAAGCCTTAAGTATGTAAATATAATACATACATCTGGCTAGTTAAAACTGAAAGGAAAAACAACCTACTTTTATTTACTTACTCTGCTTCAATCTATAAGTGTCAGAAATAACATACAATCAGTTTTTTCTCTTCACATAACCGTATGTGTTACAGTCGCCGTCTCGTGTTATTCGTTTTGGGCATTTTGTTCTCCTGATAGACATCATTCCCCTGTCTTGGACATCAACTTTGATCTATCAGGCTTATTCTCAACATAAATGCGTGGCAGCTATTCTAAATTAAAAGTTATACTTTTCCTCCTTCTAAACAAATTCAACTGAAAGTAGCACTTATTGTTCTTTTACCCATGCCAACCGAAGATCAAACTGTTTTAACAACATTAACTGATAAAGTTCTTGGAATATTAAAGCGTGATAAAAAAATTCTTTGTGGAATATATCAAATGAACAACAAAAGAAGACGCGTGAAAATAAATGTGCATATCGGCACAGTCATCAAATTAAACCAATATGAAATTAACGCAACTCCCTTAGGCTCTGATAACTCAATCTCAAAAAATTTTGGAATAGTATTTGCCAGCGATATAATTCCGCACCATTAATTCAATTTTGAATTACCGATTTGAGGTCATATGGAGGTATTTACTATGGGTGCACTTAGTTGTGCTTAATTCATGAGCGTTTTGCTTTCTGATTGGTATCAAATAAATTTGCTTCCTCATAGAGGAAGGTTTTTCTCTTTCCAAAGAAAAACATGGATGCTTTCAATAGTCTTCACATTTATGTTTTCATCTTTCCGAGAATCCTATTGTAGTGTTGTATTAGAAATTGAAACAAACTTTTTCTACAGAGAAACAAAGCAATTTTTTTCATCCATGCGTCTTGAAGACGTGAACAATTATATCGAATACAGTATTGTTATATTCTTGAAAAAAGGCCTCTTATGAACAGGGTAAATGATTTGGTTGACAAATTTAAGGATGATGTTGGTAATTTATGGCAGGTCATGAAAGGCTCTTTATTTGGGCAATCGATGCCTCTCGAAGACGTGAAAAAAATGTATCATATACTGTAATGTGGTATTTTCAATATTAAGAAAGTTTTGCTCATATAAAAAATATAAACAAAATGTTTTTAAATTGGTATTGCCAGATGGTGGCAGGTCATAGAAGTTACTTCAGTAGATCAGTCGACGTATTTTGAAGACGCGATCAAACATGTCACATACAGTATTGTAGTATTTCTAATATGAGACAAAGATTTTTTTATATAAACAGGATGAATAAGTTTCTTTCAGGCTTTATAAATCGGTACTGGTAGATCATAATAGAATCAAAAATAGGTTGATTAATGCCCCTCGAATATGCAAAAAATTACACTGATTATAGTATTGCTGTATTATGAAAACAAAAAGTTTTTCTCATATAAATATAATAAACCCTTTTTTTGAAGTTTATAAATAGGCACTAATTCGAACGAATGAAATGTAAATATTTCGCAACGACAAGTTAGACGCTTATCAACTACAAGAGAACGACAACAAGTGATATGATCTTACATATATATAATTTTAAGTACATTTTTTAAGCTCCTTGGTTCGAATAAGATGCCGAACGTCTTTGCAGGGTAAAAAAAAAAGATCATTTTTGTAGCGCTTTGCTCCGACGATCATCCATTCGTATTATTTTGATCTGCATTTAAGATCATTTGATAGACTAAACACAATGGTCACCAGTTCTTGGGTATATGTTATAACCTAAATTCTTTGTTTAACCTCTCGTAAGGAACAACGCCTACTCCTAAAACTACCACAACTCTGACTAATTCTATTATCCTGTTTCATTATTTTATAACTTGTCAAGTACGCTGCATTATGAGAAGACACTTGTATTTTTATTTACTCAACCCTCGATTTACACACTTCCTTTCCCCACCTTCCGTTTGCACACAGGTTCTTCAAGTCCTATTCAGTTTTTGAATGGTTTCTGGTTTTCAAAGAATCGAGGAAAATTCAGGGTTATTTTTTGAAGTGTCTACTACACGATCCAATTGTCGTTAGTGTCAATTGTTTAAAAAATTTCAGAACAAAAATTGAAATTTGGTAAAAATATAGAAAAATATCGATACTAGTTAAGAAATTCATAATATTGCAACAAATAAATTTCAAAAAATCGTTGCAAGGTTTTAAAGCTCAGACTATGAACTTCGAACAAAATATAGGCCCATTGGCGGCGGCTTGAAAAACTTGAATTATTTGAAGAATTATTTGAATAATGAGAATATTCTACAGCGATTCATGCAGGTAATTCCATAGGAAAAGCAGGATATTGAATCTTAATGCATATTTATTGTACAAAAATAGTAAAATTTACTCCAAGAAAAATTCAGTTTTCACAATCCTTAGAGAAATCTGTACGGTGTTCTTCGCACATTGCCTTACCGCAGGAGGCACAACAGTGAAATGTCTTTTTGTCAGCTTTATATCCAGCATAGAGTAATATCAAGAAGACAAAACTGTGTGAAAACTTTGTCGCCATTTTTGGACATAGTTTAGAGGAGGAAGTACGCTAAGATGTAAAGGAGTTTGCCTCGTTTTGAATGGAATATCTGCTAGAGCTTTTTGATTGGTGGGTTAGTCATGATTAAAATTTACCGTTAAGAAGCCACAGTTCGAAAACTTCTTACAGATATTCCACTCAAAACGAGGCGAACTTCTTTACAATTCAGCGCACGTCATTCCCCAAACTATGTCCAAAAATTCAAAATTTCTTTTTTTTTCGCACGCGTAATGTCGTTTGCTCTCCTTACTATTACTCCATCATATACAGGATCGATTGGAGCAGAATCCCGATGTGCACCTCTACACTCCTTTCTCCACTGAATAACTCTTCAGAATTAGATGAAAAATTTATGTTGCTCATATAAGTACCAGAAAACACCAAGTAAAGCAAAATATTTAATGTTCACTACCTTGTCAAGACACTAACGTGGTTTACAGACAGGGACTTTTATGTCACTCTGCGCATTTTCACTGCGCACCGCTCAAAGGTTAACCGACGAACTGCAGCGCCACTCACAGGGCCTGAGTCTATTACTATCGAGATTTTTTAGAACGGGGAACCGAACTTCCATATTTTTCCAAAGACGATATATTTCAGATGGGAAGAGACCGATTATACCTACCGTTTTTATTAATAATAATAATTATTATTATTCTACAGTTAGTAGCTGTAATAAATTGATAATACAATGGAGAATAAACTAAAGTTCTAACATTTTTATTTAAATCTCAATAATTTTTTTGTAGTTCTCTTGATTACTTTGTGGGTTCAATTTATACATAAATATATTTTATATATTTTTGTATTATAAATACATCTTTGTCATAATTTATAAAATATCTGAATATTTACCTGTTATACCATTAAAATATCAATTCTAGATAAAAGTGATTGTATCGGAATATATTTCGAACCTGAAAATTGGTCTGTATAAAATATAAGTTAGGCAATGGAAATAATAAAATAATATCACGTACCATCTTCCGTTTATGTGCAAATTTGTTTGACTATAGGATTTGATTGTGCGTAAATTTTTCAATAAAACCTTGTGCAATAATTATTCAAAAACTTCCTAGTAAGAAAGCAAAATCAATTAAATAGGCAAAAATATCACCCACGGGGAGTTAAATAACTCAAAACTCGTATATTGATTTCCTCTGTACTCGTGTGATACGTGAAAAAATACAAGGTAAACATGGTATCGTTTCGGTCATATCATTTTCAATCAATGAGAGAAATCCGTATAAGAGTGCCTATATAAACCTGTTCTCTACCTATGAATTCAATATTACCTGTGGTTCCTACTTTTTAATGAACTAAAAAACATATAACCTTCAGATATACAATCACCGTCTCGTGTGATATCAGGCATTTCTAAATTACAGCATACGATTATATTACTTAGAAAAAATGTAATACTCTCTTTCATGTTGCAGAGTGGAGTTCCGAGTTCGAGTGTCTACCTAATGGTGCTCCTATCCCTCATGTTCCTCGTCGTCGAACTTTTTGTTCTCCTGATAGACATGATTCTCATGTCAGGTCACCTTCGGCCGGGCCTCCTCTTCGTGCCAGATCCAGGTCACACCCTACCAAGCCTTCTCTCCAGGCCAGGTCAAGGTCGCCTCCTGCCAGTACCTTCCAAGGATTTGATATTCGGTTTATTCAGCTTATTCCCAACAGCAATCCACATCTGATATTCGAGATTCGCAGTTATATTTTTCCTCCCGATAAACCAATTCAATTAAAAGTAGCAAAAAATGACCTGGCCCCCATGCCAACCACAGAGCAAAATGTTCTAGCATCATTGACTGGCGACGTTTTTGCAATATTACACCGTAATAATACACTTCTTCGTGGAATATATCAAATCAATAACAATAAACGACGGATGAAAATAAACATGTACAGCGGAGCGGTTGTCCGTCTGAACAATGTTGAAATTAACTCAACTCCCTTAGGTAATTATCGACCAATCTCAAGACATTTTCGAGTAGTACACTTGAGTCCCAATTCTTCACCCTCGGGTCTTGACGGCACAGAGTAGGATCCTTTTTTTATGTCCACAGTGAGGGCCGTATTTATAGTCTCTGAGCCAGTCACAGTATGGCACAGTAGTGCCCATAGAGGCATGATGTGTGTAAACAACTTCTCATGCGGTATTGACTATTCGAGCATATGGGCCTCAAAATTAAGCTCAGGGGGGGAGGGGGGTTAGAGACAGAAGCATTCAAGAGTGAAGCTGGCACAATATTGGAGTTTACGGAATTGGGACTTGAGTGTATTGGTAAAAGACATTTCTAAGCATAATAAATTTAATTCAACAACTATGTGTGTATACTCAGTTAGCTATTGCTACAAAAAATCACTCCTTCATTAAAAATAAGCTTGTTAATCAAACAATCTAATTTATGGAGTAAATAGTAGGTGAAATTTCATTATTTTAAGATCATTGATAACAGCTTCAATCGTGTCATATATTTAACTGATCAATATTGATGAATTTTAAATGCAATTACTTCAAATTTAAAGCATTTTTTGTCAAAATATTAAAACAAGAATTTTAAAACTATATCGTATTTCAAAATCCGTTAAAATCCAAATATTGTAAGGATAGATTGAAGTTAGGTTTTATAAATGAAATAATTACTTCAAAATTCAGATAAAATTTAGAGAATTTTCATTACATGTGAATAAACACTCTGATTTATCATTTCTAGTTTCTTTTTCTTCTTCAAAAAAAAAAAAATATTCTATGAAATAACAATATTTCCTAGTAATATAAATACAATACTTTGAATGTAAATTTTTCGTCATACAAATATGATTTATCAAGTTATATTTCACTTAGATTATATTCCAAGAGCCTAATTATGTGAATTTTGTTAATACTCTGTGGATTTTTTGAGTAAATGAATGCATATCACCACATATTATAGGCTTTTTCATTTTATACATATATTCTAATTTAATATAATTACATATGACATTATGCATGTTTCCTTACATTCCGCAATAAAGTTACATTTTGAATTAATATTTTTAATATGAAAATTGTGTCATTTATAATTTGAATGATGGATATAATTATTTTTGGCCGTTAGTATTTCATATTTTCTTTCAAAATATAAAATTGAAAGACTATAACCTCTTACATATTTTTTGTCAATTCTTCTGTTTAATAATTCACTTACAATCAATGATGATATCGAGCGTTTTGACAAGTTTACTCGTGCAACTACACTTTATAATAAAAATAAAAACTTAAAATAATTTGAAAATTAGAATTTTTGAAACACGTGCTTGAAAGTGTTGTGCCACGTTTGAAAAGGAATAATATAAAATAATTTTACGGAGACTTAAAGAAGTGATTAGTATTCGATAACTAATGCAAGGAGTTCAAAATTGGTTGAAGTTCAAAAGTTTCCATAGAAATATAGGTGCGTATTATACCATCAAATGCAATTAGAAAAAAGTTACCAGTTTTTAATGTTCACGAAAAGTGCAGATAATTTCATTAAAAATATGCAACAGGCGTCTATTAATTTGAGAGTCTAAAACGTTTTTCACTGTTTCGAAATAATAATAAGTGAGTTTGGGAAGGGTATGAACCACATAAGCGAAAATTGAATTTTCAGTTCAGGGAGAAACCCTACTTTCCAGATGTGTCAGTGATGGATTAGAGAGTGAAAAGTTTTATTGAAAAAAATTATGAAGTTTCAAAAATACTCATGTCACATTCATTAGATTTATAGACAGAGAATTATACTGCAAATATTGTACAATTATTTGTATCGATAGCTCTAATGATTCAACGACTTTGAATTGAAACCCTGCAGAATCAACAAAAGTCTCAAATTTATATATTAAAAACATCAGATCAATTTCACTACTAAATTTTTCGTAATTGCAAGGTTACATGTTAAAAGCCCTGACAGTCAGATTTGTATTTAATAATTTATTATTTAAATATTTTAAGTTGACTTGTTTCAATTTTGGTAACATTGAAATTTAATTATCCTATATTCAAATACACTTAATTGTTTGTTTTTAATTTCAAACGTACAAAAATATGTGGTTTTTCAAACTGTTCAAAATCGCAGAATTATAGACTTGTAAAATCACAGATTTGACATAATTATTGCATAATTCTCACTTTAAACTATCTGAAATAAAACCGTTTTGTATCATATATGTCCAGAATGAATTCAAAACAATGAACAATTCGGATTATTATTTGTTAGGTTATGTACACTGTAAGAAATGCCAGTTGGAAACTTCCAATAAATGTATTTGAAGTTTATTTCCGAAAAGTAAAGTAACACATCAATACATGATATTCTGGTTTCATAATGCCGGAATTGGCGTGCTTTCTTACATGTATTGGAATAAGTGATGTGCAAAATTTGGACCGGAAGTTTTGGCTTGGGTTTTCGACTACCTGACGAGAAATGTTTCGGTTCTGCACACTAGAGTTACGTCGCCTTTTCTGCTGCACAGTAGACTTCTATGGCGTTTATTGTCACATAGTGAAATAGTATGACACTTGTGACTGCGCAGTAAAATTATTTTGCCCTTTCAGCTACGCAGTACTTCCATGTAGGTTTAATTTGTGCGTAGTATAATTGTGCGTGGTATAATTGTGTAAAATGTATGGCTGCGCACTAGAATAATGTCACATTTCCACATGCGCAGTATACATTTATGGGGTTTATGATTGCGCAATACAATTATGTGGCGATTGAAGCAGCGCAGTAGACTCATGTGAGGTTGATGGTTGCGCAGTCCAACCGTATGGCATTTATGACAGCGTTTTAGAGTCATGTCGCATTTCAGGCCTCGTAGTTAAATCGTGGGGCTTATAATTATATAACTCCCGAAATAAATCTACATGCAACCTTCGTTGCTACATAAGTCTGATGCGCAGCTATAAATACAAAATACATTCACTCAACAGAATTATTTGTTATTAAAATCTACTGCGCATAATTTCATGCGATGTAATGCTTCAGCGCATTTGTAACGCATGCATTAGTAGCGCTGCGTAACTTTATTGTAGAGCTTTACTGTCATATCGCTTCTTCTAACTTAAAAAAAAAATAATACAGAAAGTAGTCCTGTCTGTTTGACATGTATATCAG
This sequence comes from Andricus grossulariae, assembly GCA_011634705.1. Classification (NCBI taxonomy): domain Eukaryota; kingdom Metazoa; phylum Arthropoda; class Insecta; order Hymenoptera; family Cynipidae; genus Andricus; species Andricus grossulariae. The sequence continues at coordinate 9,459 of JAABKJ010000610.1, read as the reverse complement.
TTTATATTTTAAATTATATGTTAATCATTAGGAAAAAAATTTGTATTTGAATTTCGAAATTAGCTTCACACAATACGCTTGTAAAAACAATAAAGTTTAATTGAGTTTCATCAAAATCGCTAGACTCTTTCGTTGCGAAACGTCTCATACTATATACGCTACATGAAAAGTTTTCGACTCATTCGAAGCCTATAAAAATGTGTATCGTACACTGGAATTAGTACGAATATAAACCAGTTGATTATAGTTAAAAGAAGAAGAAATAAAAAATTGAAGACAACTCAACTTTCGTATTTAATATTAATAATAAATATGAAGTGTCGTGCATCCAGAGGACAAGGATCGACCCAGGAAAGTCCGCCTTCTGCATTTTCCCCGCAAGTGTCTTAGAATTTCGTTGACGTGCAGGGATGCTTTTCATGTTATTATACAGTAAAAGTTTGACTTTACCAAGAGCACAGATGATCAGCACGACTAGCTCAACAGAATATCCCGGGTATATCCATCGCAACTTCCTCATGAGGTACTTATAAATTTCACTCTCATTCTCTTTGGCTGTGATGTTCTTGTTGGCTGATGCCGAGAATTCGATAACGAACATGGTTCTTTCCTCGAAGTCAAGGAGAACTGTTTTGGGCCTCAAGTGCACGAAAGAAATAATTGTCGAGGATATATAGTTCCAGTATATTCGGCATTATTTTTAGCGTATATTATAAGATTATCCATGTAAAATACATAAGTGACCACAGAGCATGCTGTCGTGCCATGTGACCTTTCTTTTCGGGGGTCGTACTGGCATTGTAGCACTCCAGCAGTTCGTTAGTGAGTTGATACGTACACTTGAAAGTATGGATATTCCGCCGGTCCATCGCACTGACTCTGTCTTGATTGACTTCTCCAAATCCAGGGTGTTCGGCATTGTTGTCCGACCGACTGTCGGGAAAAGCATTCGTCTATCCTTGCAGAGCCCCGCATGCAAGGATAAGGCTGCATTTTCTGAGATGTGACCCGGTATCTCAGAGTCACCGTTTCAGTCACCTCACCAAGGTGCCATTCAGCTTTCGGTACGGTTGTTAGTCCTCCGCTTGGGGGTTAATTCCTCCGTAACATCCCTGGATAATTGTCTGAGACTGTTTATTATTTATTTCAATTAATTTAGCAGAAATCCTTGGTACAGGGACCCTCTATCTGCAATCCGAGGACGCGTCCAGCTGCTTTATCGTGGGCCCTGCGGTTGAATTCCAATGGAACCAAAATCGAAACCAGATATATAATATGTAATTTAAAAATAAGGTTCAGAACCACCGCAGTGTCCCACTGTGAGCAACTGCCATCTAAAAATGACACCGGCTCCCAGTAGGACGGCGGTAAATCCCACTCATGGCCACGTCTCACAACCGTGAGATGGGTGGTCACAGGCCACGACGAAATCACCACGACAGGCTGGCGAAACCCTCGTGTGTTTTGAGGACGCGAAGCGACCCGAGGATGACAGCTTTCTGCATCCATCACGCAAGAGCCGTGGCACATTTTTGGCACGCGGGTATGGCTTTAAGGTTACGAACCAGTGATGGTTTCACACGTCCGAGAGCACCTATCGCAAGAACAATTACTTGTACCGAATATTTTGGGTACAGCCTTTGCAGCTCCCTTTTAAGGTCTTGATACCTTTCTTCCTTTTCTTTCTCCTTGGCAGTGATGCTGTATTCGGAAGGAGTCGAGAATTCGATCACGAATATAGTTCGTTTCTCGAAGTCTTGGAGAACTTAATTAACCTTATCCTTGCAGGGACGGGTGGAATGAAAAAAAATAAATCCCCTTTAGCCAACTGTGCACGTGCCCAGATGGCATTTGTACAACTGTACACATGCACAGTTGTTCGAAATATCTTACTTCGAAAAATCAAATGAATTTTGTAATCCTCAATGTGGTTGATCCTAATGATTTTTTTAATAACTCACTGCTCTCGAAGATGAAGTTCGAACATCCTCTGGAAATTAGCTGAACGAAGACATGTGTCTGAATTTGCATCCATGTATATTAGGCATATTTTGACATAACCTACTTGCGAAAATCTAAAAAATTCAAATTGATAAACCCCAATGATTTTGTAAAAACCGAAACAAACCAGGGAATGATGTTTCAACATTCCTCAAATTACCCCTGCAATAAGTTCAATCTACATTTTTTTAGAGAAATGCTAGGATTTCGGGCCATACTTTACGCAATCATCAAACTGATAAGCCTCACTGATTTTTTACATAGCTCAATCAGGCAGAGACTCATGTTCTTATATCCCCAGAAAACCACCCTTATGGGGATACATGCCTGCAATTGCCTCCAGTTGTATGGTGGATGTTTTTAAATCACATTCTTACGAAAATACAAAAATTTCAATAATGGTCAAAGTCCCTATGATTTTTTTATAATCTCAGCAAACTAAAGGCTGGTATAAATACACACATACCCCCAAACCACTGTTTACAGTGAGTTCGATCTACATTTCTCATAGCAGTACTAGGATTCTAGGCCATATTTTACTCAAGCATCGAATTAATTAACCACACTGATTTTTCTGAAAGCTCAATCAGCCAGGTGATTATTTTTCCTGTTAGGGGTGGCTTTCCGTTGATGTTAAAACATCAGCCCCTGGCTGACTAAGCTATATAAAAAATCAGTGGAGCTAATAATTTTGATGATTTTGTCAAATATGGCAAGAAATCCTAGCATTTTCCTAGGAAAATTTCGATCGGCCTCACTGATACAGGAGTGGTTTTTGAGGGGTCGAGAGTGGGGGGGAGGGTTAATATCATATATCATGTTACTTAGTTCATAAAAAATCATAAGAACTTTGACTATTATGGAAATTTTTAGATGTTCATAGGTTTGTCATGTAAAAATATACCTAATACACCCGAAGGCAAATTCAGATACATGTCTCCCTTGGGGTGGTTTCCTGGCGATGTTAGAACATTATCTTTGAGAGCATCAAGTTAATACAAAAATCATTGGAATAAATTACTTTGAGGATTACAAAACTTTTTCGATTTGAGGAAGTAAGGCTTTTCGCACAACTGTGCACGTGTACCGTTGTACAAATGCCACCTCGCACGTACGCAGTTGGATACAAATTACTAAAGTGCAATTCATTGTATTTCATTATATTCAATAATCAGTTGATAAAAGTTTGAGTTTGTCGAGCGAGCTTCGATTTCGCTTTTTTGTAAACCTTGTATATGTGTGGATGTCCACTTGTATATAAAGTAAACAAGAAAGAGAAGAAAAGTAAAAAAAGAAAGTAGACACTTGACTGCCATATAAAGTGCATTCGTGAATACCAGTATATTCCGGTACAATTTCGTATAGATAGATTTATACAAAAAGATAACGGAAGAATAAAAAATTGCGTTGGTACATTGGGCTGTACAAACATCTCAAGTCTAAATTTGTCTTCTTTTTAGCATCAATCAATATTTTTTGCAATAAAAAATGACTAGGTAACACTGTGATAGTGATTGCACTGGATCTCCGTTCACTCAAGCTTTCAGCGACAACTTTATCTGTGAGGATTTTCTTAAACATTTGGACAGAAATGTGAAAATATCAAATTCATCTTTCCAATTCTTTCAACATATTTCGTAGGATTTATATTATTCTTTCAAACTTTCAAATAGGTCTTAATAGTAGACACTATATATAATTTATTTTTGTAAGCACTGTACTTTCTTAAACCATAAAAATAGCATAATTGTGATATCAGCTTCAACAAATTCAAATCTAAATGTGTTTTTTGAAGTTGACTCAAATTATATGTAAATATCTCAGAAGAACAAGCTAAACGCTTATAATCCTTGCGATAACGGTTATAGTATATATTATATAATACAAGAAGGCACGAGAATATTCTTTAGTTTCAATGTTAATGAAATTCTTCAATAATACGTTAATGAGTTTTTCTTGCATTTAGAAAAGATAATGATTTTTTACTCTTTCATCATATCCTTGGCGGTCATCCTCAATTTAATTGGTGAACATAATTATACAATATATCTATAATTTAAGGAAAATTTTTATAACCAATTTGATGTTCATTCTATTCTGGTTGCTGTTTTATTTAAAACTTTATTCATGTTTAATAGAAATGTGTAAAAATTTACTCGGAGTTGAAGTTAAAGCTGAAATTTCTTCGATATCCTCCTTAGTACAAATCGGGTACCAAAGATCGTTGCAAAGTGAAAAAGAAAGATAATTTTTTTTTAAATTATTTTTCTTCAGCGATCTCTCGACTTTTCTTTGGCATCCTTTTGGTCTAATTACTTTGTCTATCCGCGTGCAATATACAGCTACTACTACTATTATTACTACAACCATAATTCTTTTGTTATCACGTTTTGTTATTTTTCAACATTTGTGTGAAATGAACGGGCAGAAATCATAAAAAACCTCTCATATGAGCAAAAGTACTCCAAGATGAACATCCTCCATCTTGGCAAGACTTGATAGAAGACCGCGAATCAGATCATCATGATTTGAAAAATTGATAATTTATTTCGGCGGGTCAAGATGCTCTTTATCTTGGTATCGCTTTTGTTTCAGATTCTAGTTATATTTATTTTAAGGTAATTACGAACATTACTTTTGCCCGTAATGATCAGAGAAATTGCGCGGATCCACACTGTGTCTGAAAAATTAATCCTAGAAGCCGCCCAGCGCCTGATAAAAAAGATTTTCTAGGCTATTTAAATATATTGTCTTGAATATTTACCTCTTGTATCTTTATTTGATTAATAAAAAGTAGTAGCTGTAATAGATTAAGAATGGAATAAAAATATGCTTGCTGCACGGGCACATTCTCATCGCACTGTGTGCCTAAGCACAATCTAATCTGATCAATCGTTTGAAAGTTATCGTGCCTACACGATACTACAGACGTAGATTTGATGAAAACCGACTATGTCAAATTTTACATAAAACCAATACCTTCTCATTGGTGAGAGAATGTGAAAAATAAACTAAATTTTACACATTTTAATTCAAATATCAATAATTTTCTTAGAATTCTGTTTAATAGAGGTTTTAAATTAAACATATTTCTTTCTAAGTAATAATTTATCCGTGATCTCAACATTTAGCTGTTATAACATTAAGATAGAATATTAAGATGAAAGTGGTAATGTCAGAATATAATCAGAATATGCAAATTTGTCCGTATATAATAGATGGTTGAAAATAAAAATATTAAACAATATCCCCTCGCGAGAACACTATTAGCCTACATTATCGTGAAAATTTGTTAAAATGTAGGACATAATTGTGCGCAAATCCTTTCATGAAACCTGGTGCACCAATTATTTAAAACTTGTCTGATAAGAAAGAAAAAATATTCAAATATGCAAAAATATCGCCAGGACACACGTCCCTTACTATATATTTTTCAATGTCAAATGCGTTTATTTCTTGACATATCACACAGTTTAGATTTTTCAATGGAAACATAATGAAACAAAAAATTAGTAAAGATACACTGTTAAAGATGTTTGAAATTCTCCAACAGTTCTACAATACAAGCATAAGGTAAAATGGCAAACACAATATTGGAATGACGAAATTGCAATGCATGTATTGTAAGTGCTGTAAAGTCTTAAATCATCGTCGAGCATTCCAATACGTGTATTTTAGCGTTCATAAGTCGAAAATTGTGCACAAGGAATTCACGAAATTTATGCTATTCGCAGAATTCAAAGAATTAATGGAATTCATGAAATTCAGGAAATTTGTGAAATTCACAAAATTCAGGGAATTCAAGGAATTAATGAAATTCTCGAAATTCATTGAATTCTTGAAATTCATGGAATTCGAGGAATTCCTGGATATCGGTAAATTCGTGTAATTCGAAGAATTCACGGAATTCACAGAATTCACGAAATTCAAGGAATACACAGTATTCACGAAATTCATGGAATTCACGAAATTCATGCAATTCACGAAATTCATGCAATTCACGAAATTCATGGAATTTACGAAATTCATGGAATTGATGGAATTCACGAAATGAACGGTATTCACGGAATTCAAGGAATTCAACGAATTCACAGAATGCAAGGAATTCACGGAATTCACAGAATTCACGGAATTCAAGGAATTCATTGAATTCACGGAATTCATTGAATTCACGGAATTCATGATATTTACGGAATTAATGGAATTCAATTATTTTACAGAATTTATGGAATTTACGGAATTCACGAAGTTCATGGAATTCAAGCAAATCACGGAATTCATGAAATTCAAAAAATTAATTGAATTCAAGGAATTCAAGGAATTTACGGAATTCATGGAATTCACGGAATTCATGGAATTCACGGAATTCATGGAATTCACGGAGTTCACGGAATTCATGGAATTCATGGAATTTACGAAATTCATGGAACTTACGAAATTCATGGAATCCACGCAATTCATGGGATTGACTGTTTTCACGGGATTCACTGAATTTACGGGATTCACAAAATTCAGTGAAATTATGAAATTCATGGAGCCCAAGTAATTCACTCAAATCATAAAATGCACTGTATTTACGGAATTGACGGAATTATTGGAATTCAATTATTTCACGGAATTTATGGAATTCATTGTATTCAAGGAATTCAAGGAAGTCATCGAATTCACGAAATTCAAGGAATTCATCAAATCAAAGGAATTCAAGGGATCTGAGTAATTCATGAGATTTAGGGAATTGATGGAATTTGAGGAATTCCAGGAACTCATGGATTTCCAGGCGTTCGAAGAAGTCATAGCATTCAAGGAATTCCGTAAATTCCGTGAATTCCTGAAATTTCATGAACTCCATGAATTTATTGAATTTTTTGAATTCCTTCAATTCCATGAATTGCATGAATTTGATAAATTTCGTAAACTCCGCGAATTTCGCGAATGCAGCGAATTCCGAGAATTGATTGAATTTCATGAATTCATGAATTCCTTGAATTCCGTAAATTCCAATAATTCCTCGAATTCCGTGAATTTCTCAAATTCTGTGAATTCCGTGAATTCCATGAATTCCGTGAATTCCATGAATTCCGCGAATTCCATGAATTTCGTGAATTCCGTGATTTCCTCGAATTTCATGAATTCCACAAATTCCTTGAATTCCATTAATGTCAAGAATTCCATGAAGTTCAAGAATTTCGTGGATACCATGAATTACGTGAATTCCATGAATTCTATGAATTTCTCGAATTCATTGAATTTCAAGAATTCCATGAATTTCCAGAATTCCATGAATTTCGAGAATTCCATGAATTTCAAGAATTCCATGAATTAAGAGAATTCCATGAATTTCGAGAAATCCATGAATTCCGTGAATTTCATACATTGAGCGAATTCCATGAATTACGTGAATTTCTGTGTTACTGGCTACTGGACTTGTATTGTTAAATTCCAATACATGTAAGTACGATACCAACACATATATTAACACACATATAATAACATATTGACAAGCTTCCAATACATGTATTGGAAGTTTCCAACAGAAATTTTTAACAGTGTAGTTCAAAATGCGTTTGAAACATGCAACTTCAATAGGGTAGAGGTGCTTACAGGGAGTTAGTAAACTGTAAACTCCTATAATGGTATTTTTTAATTAACCTGAAAAGCTTGACATGTGCAAATAAGGTTTTAGCTAGTTCTATCTTTTTTTTTAACTTTTTAACTGGTTTTAACTTTAGCTAGTTAAAACTGGAAGAAAAAACAATCTACTTTTTAATTACTTAATCTGCTCCAAACTATACGAGTCAACAAGACTTTAACTTTCGAAAACCCATTCAAATAAATTAATTCTTTATACGAGTAGCCAATCCCCCTGCACAGTAACATATAACCTAAGTTTACACAGTCGCCGTATCTTGCGCTTTCAGGTATTCCTAAATTAGAACATACGATTATATTCTTAACGAAAAATTTAATACTCAGTTTCTTGTTACAGAATGGAGTTCCGAGTTCGAGTGTTTGCCTAATGGTGCTCCTATCCCTCATGTTCCTCGTCGTCGAACTTTTTGTTCTCCCGATAGGCATCATTCTCCTTCCAGGTCATCTCTTGCTGAGCCTACTTTACGTGACAGGTCAAGGTCTCCTCCTGCCAGATATATATCTTCCCTCCCTTCTACCTTACTTGGACATCAACTTCAATCTATTAGACTTATTCCCAAAATAAATCCGCGTCAGCTATTCAAAGTCCGCAGGTACACTTTTCCTCCCGATACACAAGTTCAACTGAAAGTAGCACGTAATATTCTTGTACCTATGCCAACCGAAGAGAAAAACGTATTAACGACATTGAATGATGACGTCTTTGCAATATTGCACAATCATAATACACTTCTTCGTGGAATATATCAAGTCAACAACAATAGAAAGCGGGTGAAAATAAACGTTCACAGTGGCGCGGTTGTCGAATTGAATAAAGACGAAATGGACGAAACTCCATTAGGCTCCGTTTACCCAATCTCAAGAAATTTTCGAATCGTATATGCAAACGATAATGCTCCTCAACATTGATTTAATTTGAAAATACCGATGCGAAGCAATATGGATGTACTCACTATGAATTTTTGTATTTGTGCTCATTTTTTGAGCACTTAGCTTTCTCATAGGCATAAAATAAATTTGCTTTCTCATAGATGGATGTTTTTCTCTGCCAGAAGAAAAAAATGAATACTTTTTTATTAACTTTATGAATCACTATTGATCGATAAATAGGGAAGTCGCTAGTTGTTGATCAGTGCAGTAAATATACACGAAGATGTCAGTTTTTAATCTACTGATATGTCTGTTTATTTAAAAACGAGCTTTCGCCCCACGACGTGGAGCCTCTTCCGGTAAAAAATATCTTCATCATTTATCTGAAGAATATAGAACGAGGTTTCTTATATACCAATTTTCATAGCGAATATTACATATTTGTAGATATGGTACATAACCAATAAACTCGCCGATGCGACGTTTACATTTTAGGGCCATATAAAATTCATGACTTGCTTGACTTGTTAGTACTAGGATTAAAGAGCACATACATGATTATAAAAAAGATGAAAGAGCTACTGCATTGGTTCATCACTAGCATGTTCATGAGCATCAATTCTTATTTTCAAAAACTTAAATTTTAAGCCATGAAAGTCACTGTAGAAAGCGAAATTTTCAAGAAATGTTTTACATTATCAAGAACACAAACTGTGTTAATAAGAGATCGGATGCAGAATACCTTAGCAAAATATATCATAGTCTTATTTTGCCAACGAATAATGCTGTTCAATTCAAAAAGTGTTATAAATATATTTAAGATTGGCGCTACTACTATATATTGTCTATATACATAGTATACATATATATAATCTCATCTCATTTGATATCATAAATTTCTCTCTCAAAGTAATACGTATAACATTGTGCGTTGGCCCG
>JAABKJ010000609.1:0-47420 GCA_011634705.1 Andricus grossulariae | reverse complement strand
CCCCACCTCACCCCTCACCCACCACCCCGCTAACCCTAACTCCGCTTGCCCCTTTTCTCTTGCCAGCCGAGGCCACCCACGGTTCGGCAACTTCAATTTCGTACGCGGATACGTTTTACGTGCCGTGTTTTGTGGGGAATATTCTGGAACCATAAATTCCAATGGCGGATTTTCCAGGAGAAATGCGGAGAACCCCTGTTGCTTAAGACGACCCTGGTATCAGGTGATACGGAAGCTTGGCTTTTGATTTTTGTCTATAGAAATTATCTGATCGTTTTAGACTAATATTTTTTTAATCAGGGTGTTTAGTCGGGGGCAGTCAGGGATTTCGAAAAAAGTGGCAAAAGTCAGGGAATTTCTGTAAAAAGCAATTTTTAAGTGACTGTCAAGAATAGTCAATAAATTAACTTGTGGGTTAACCACTATTGAATTCTGGTCTATACCTATTTCTGAATTTTCTTGAATTCTTTTGAAATATTTTAGGGTATTTTAAAATCATCCAAGAAATTTTGAATAGATTTCAATAATTTGAAGGTATTCTAAAGGATTTTGAAGATTTTACGGTATTTTTAAAACCTTCAAAAAATTTGCAAGAATTTTAAAAAGTTTCGAGGATATATAAAAGTTTTCAAGGGTCTTAAAAAGATTTTGAAAGACTTGAAATATTCCAGGGCATTTAAAAAGATTTCGTGGCATTTGCAAGTGATTGAAAAAATTCAAGGAATTTCTAAGAATTTAAATGATTTTAAGGGATTTAACTAAATTTTCTTGCGATTTTGAATAATTTCCTAGAATTTTGGAAGATATGGAACGATTTTTTAGGACTTACAAGAATCAAGAATATTTAAAAATATTCCAAGAGAGTTTGTCAGATTTCCGAGGATTTCAATGATTTTAAGGGTTTTTAAAAGTACCCAAGATATTTTAATATATTTTCCAAGATTTAAGAAAATATTATCAGATTTCATATAATTTCACGGGATTTTATTTAATTCTAATGGATTTTCAAAAATTTTGTCAGATTTTAAGATATTTTAAAAGATTCCAAGGAATTTTCAATTGATTTCAATAATTTGAAGGCATTTCAAATATTTCAAAGATTTTAGGGTATTTTTAAACATGCAAAGGAATTTTTAAGAGTTTTACCAAATTTCAAGGGATGTAAAAAGATTATAAACGATTTTAAATATCTGAGGGTATTTTAAATATATTTCAATAATCTCAAGTGATACTAAAGGATTTTTAAGATTTTACTTTAGGGTATTTTTAAAAATTCCCAGGAATTTTCATGAAATTTAAAAAGTTTCAAAGGATTTCCAAGGACTCGAAATAGTTTAAGTTTTTGTTTAAATTTTAAAGAATTTTGAAGAGCCTTAAAAAGTGTCAAAGGGATTTCAAAAGATTGCAAAGGATTTGAAGTATTTTAGAGAATTTTACAAGATCCCAAGGAATTTTTAATTGTCTTATATCATTTAAAGGGATTTCAAAGGTTTTGAAATATTTAAGGATGTTCTTCAAGATTCTGAGGCATTTAAAAAATATTTTAAAAAATTAAAAGGATTTCCAACAATTTGAAGGGTTTTTAACAAATTTACAGACTGTTTAAAAGAATTTTATAAAATTTCGGAAGATATGGAACGATTTTACAGGACCTGTATGATTGTAAAATATTTTAAAATATTTCAAGGGATTTAAAAGAAAATCAGAGTCCATACAATTTCACGGGATTTTATAATATTCTAATCGATTTTAACGAATGGTTTCACAAGAATTGAGGGATTTCATAGGATTTCAAAGAGTCGAAGAGATTTTCACATTCTTGTAAATTCTGTTCAATTATCTTAACTTTTTGAATGCTTCCAAATTGTCTTAATTCTACTCAGTTCAATTCATTTGTAATTTTTAGGTATTTCGTCAAGTTCTTTTGAATTCCCTTGAATTTTTTAAACTTATTTTAAACTTACTAAATTGTGTTAATTTTTTGTATTATTTTTCAATTGTTTTCATTAACCTGATTTTTTTTTAATTCGCCCTTAGTTTTAATAAATATTATCGAATTCTTCTCATTTCCCCCAAATTTCTCTAAATTTAATCTAATTTTACTGAAATCAATGGAATTTTTGGATTACATTTTTTTTCCAATTCATTTGAATGTCTTTAAATTGTTTTGAAGTCTTATGAATTTATACTGAATTCATTTTTATTCAAATAAATTAGGCTGCGGCAGCCCTGATAATAATAAATTTAAATTCATAAATAAAAAATTGTTTTATTCCATTTATAAAAGATTCTACACTACCGACGGATAGTGTCAGACTACTAACGAGGCGACCTATTAAAAATTAGCATGGACTTTCAAAGGTGATAGCGCCTTCCAGAATAAATAAAAATATTTTTTTAAACCGATAGAAAGCTTATTAAATTCTGCGCTTAATAAGATGTAGTTGAAGTAATTTGGAATTGTAGGTATTGAATTAGCACGTGAGAAAAACAAAAAAAAAATCGATTTTTGAAAAATGTTGTACTTCAAATTCAACTTATGACAAGAGCTAGGAAAATCAATCTATTGATTTAATATTTTACAAAAGTGATTTTTGAGATATTACCTTCAATTTAACTCGTTAAATATTGAAAAATCTTCACGGGTTCATGAAATAATCATTTTTTTGTATTTTAAATTTAGCATGCTCGGACATAAAAATTATTATTTTATGAATCCGTGAAGACTTTTCAATCTTTATTGGCTTAAATGAAAGGTACAATCTTGAAGATCAGTTTTGTAGAATAACAAAATAACAAATTTATTTTCCCAGCTCCTGCCATGAGTTGAATTTGAAGTTCAGAATTTCTAAGAAATCGGTATTTCATTTTTGTCTTTCTCACGTGATAATTCAATATCCAAGAGGCTCAATTACCTTAACTAAGGATCATTCAGCGCAACACTTAATAAGGTTTTTCAAACTCCAGGCTAATCTTGAATTCACCCAGTTAGTGGTCCGATACTATCCGTCGGTAGTGTATACTAAAAATATTACAAGATTAGAATTTTGGTCTTAAAATATTAATGGTGAGGGATAATTAAAAATTGGTCAGGGAAAAGTCAGGGAATTTTGAAAATGAAATTTGGCGTTTTACAAATGTACTACAATAAAGGAATAACAGAGTTATCAAAAATGATTGAACTCTGAATAGACTTTTGGCCCATAAATTAATTTTGATACCTGTCGTGCGGAACGGGTTGGTTTAAGTAATAGGGATGCTAAAAAAAGCGATTGCTTGATGGAAAAATCGATCGTCCGATTCTCGCGTGCGATATCAACGCGGAAGCCGGCCGCGCTAAACAACGTTCCTGCCCCTCTACACACTTTCCTCCCTTGGACAATAAATTTATGATAGGCTGCGCGCGCACACATGCAGTCGTTCACGCAAACGCGTGTGCGATCGTGACAATAAGTGGGCGACTGTTTAATAGAATAATTAAGGGTCCTCGAACGGCAGCTGATGCCTTGCCTGTACCTTTGACACGACACACCGCCTTATCACATTCCGCACGAATATGCGCACAAACATACGAATTTGTTCCCATACATATACATTTGGCCGATTTGCAGGAGAGGCAAAAAACGTTACGTTCTATAATATCTAATTTTTAATGGGATTGAAAACAGGGTGGCCGTAGATCAGGGAAAACCTGGAAATCCTGGAAAAGTCAAGGAATTTTATTGGTCAGTGAAAGTCAGGGAATTTCTGTAAGAGGCACTCTAAATAACTGTCAAGGAAAATAATTTGAAATTTTGATTCAAAATGGGCTTTTCTGCTTATAAGATTTTATTGTTCAAAATGTTACACTCAACTCCCGATATAACAACCCCAGGTTTAGGATATTTCTAGAACTCATAGCCTCCGCAGTTTCGTGATGAGAGGACCCGCGGGGCCAAGAGAGAGGCGGTGCTCAGTCAAGTCTGACACACAGCTCGAGGGCCGCCTCTCAGCGCTTTAGTTGCATCAGGTTGCGTCATGCGTCCACATCCAACGGAAATGATTAATGCGGCCCTGCCTGTTTACGTTTGGATTCCCATGATTCAGGATCAAGGCCACTGCAAGCCATGCCCCAAACTGTTATTATATCGGGAGTTGAGTGTATTAAGATTCTGGTCTTTTATTAACGGTCAGTAAAAAGTAAAAATTTGTCAGGGACAAATTAGAGAATTTCGAAAATGAAGTTTGCGGCACCCTGTTATATTTGTCAGTTGTTTATCAGTTGTTTATTTGTCTTGTATTTCTATTTATTTTTTTGCAGTTACTTCCTCCTGTCTATTATATTTTTGGTTAAAATTGTTACTATTTATTCGGATTATTTATTATTTATTCGGATTGAAGATTCAACTATCTTGGTAGAAAATTGAAGATTCAACTGAAATCTTTCTTGGTTAAAAAATTCGTGTTTTTGGTTTAAAAATTAATATGTTTTAGTCGAAATTTCATTATTTGTTTTTTTTTTTATAAAAAATCAACTAGTTAGTCGAAAAGTAATCTTCTTGGGTTGAGGATTCAACTATTTTGTTCAAAATTCGTTGTTTTTTTTTTGTTGAATTAAACTATTATTTATTTAGAGTTAAAATCTTTTTTTGTTGAAATATCTACTATTATATTATTCACTGCAAATGCATATTCTTTGGCTAAAAATTGAACTGCTTGCTTGAAGGTTGAACCACTTTGTTGAAGATTTATAACTTTAGTAGAAAATTCATCTCTTTGGTTGTAATTTTGTTTTTTTGTTAAAAATTACTTTTTTTACGGAAAATTTAATTATTCTAGGAGAAGATTCGTCATTTTAGTTGAGAATTCATCTTTATGGTTGAAACTTTAACTGTTTTGTGGACATTTGATCTTTTTTAATTAAACATTCTACTATTTGGGTAAAAGTTGAGCTACTTTGTTAAACAATTTTTTTAGGTTCAAGGTTCGTCTTTCTGGTTGAAAAAATTATCAATATAGTTGAAAATGTATCTCTTTGGTTACAAATTTAACCATTTTCTTGAAAATTAATTTGTTTTTGATAATTCAACTTTTTCATTCTTGATTGGAAGTTTATCTTTTTTAGTTAAAAATTCAACTAATTGTTTTAAAATTCATATATTTGGTTGAAAAGTCAAGTATTTCGTTAAAATAGTTGAAAATTGAACTTCTTTGGTAAAAATTCATGTTTTTGGTGGAAGATTGAACTATTTGATTGAAAATTAGTTTTTTTATGTTGGTTAAAGGAAGTGACTGTTTGAGATATTTTTTTATAGATATTGTTAATAAAAATTCTACACATTATTTTTTATTGATTGATATAGTTTTGAATAATACTATTTTCTTATTGTTGGGTAATTAGATTTAAAAAAACTAGTCATTTGTATGTAAAATTTAGCGTGTAAACTGCATATTAGGATCTTAATCACTTTCGATAAACACTTTTATGCTTACTTCTTAATTCCTTCCTCTAAATTTTTCAAAGTTGATTTTCTCAAAAATCCCGTATAGATTTTTTTATACAAATATACATTAAACATTTTTCCAAATTTTAGTATCGCTTGGATTTAATACGGCAGGTATGTGTAACAGAAGAAAATTTTTTTTTTTTTTTTGTGAAGTTAATTGATATAAACAAATTATATTACGAAATTAAACACGATTGACACTTTGTTTGTAAATAGGTATATTATTTCGACATTAAAATTACTAGCTTTTCAAGGCGATATTTTATGAAAATGTGTTATCCGATATTATTTGATAATTTTATAAACAAGTTATGTAAAACCCCCAGTGTGGACATTTGAAGGCACCGATGAATTTGTTTTTTCTCTTAATTTTCCCCAATTTATCTTACCAGTTATATCTAGTGAGAAAAATTTGTCATTTATTATTATTTGTTTATATTGCAAACAGAATTTCTAAACAAGTGCTGCAAGATGCAGCGTAAAAAAATGCGACTAAGAAATTTGCGGATGAGTTATTGTTTCGTTCGGGGAAGGAAACAACCTTGCTCGGTCGTACCGCGTGGGATCGCATGGACTCTGGAGGGAAAAGCAGGAGCGGGGCAATGGCGAGGCAATTACAAAATTGCAAAAATTAACCATAAAACCGGGTTGGCATACCGCGGCTCACCCATAAACTCGGCCGTCCGGCCAATCGGCGCATATTTTTGGCGTTTACGACCAATCATGCGGCCGCACTCACTCCCGGGAGAGAGAAACGCGTCGGAAGACCGCGGAAAGAAAATTGCATAGCGATTTCGCAGCGCTACTCGAAACTGTGCAGTAAAAGCACCCTGCGGGGGTCAGAATTAGTATTTTCAATTTTGACTTAACGACCACCATGGTACAATTACCCCCCGGCTATGGACTTGGGTTCGGATAATTTTTTAATTTTTACTCTTCTCCGGTACGAGTACCAATACTGGCCTGGTACCGCGCCAGTAGTGGGCCACTAGAGGACACACTTACCATTAGGGATTTATGTTTTTAGGTCGACGACAAGTTTTCGATATAATAAAGCCTTAAGTAAATGAAATCGCATAGCTTCAAACATAATGAGGTTGTTCCCAAATTTTTTCCCCACCCTGCAATAAATTATGCCGCCTCCATTTGCAGGCGCTGCTAGAAACGATAGCGAGATTCCAGATAAATTACGAGCCTTAAGCAGAATGAAATGAAAAGTAGCCGCTGCCGATACGTTTTTCTCTATACTAACGTAAGTGTGGCTTCGTTTCGGATGCAGCGTCGTTTACGACAGAGCTGGTGAATATAATATCGGACTCGTATTTCACCCTGAGCTGCCAGTTGGGGTGGGTCTTGTCGGATATACGCGAGACCGAGTGGAAGTGAAACACAGACTGTGGGGGTGAATAGCGAATTCCGTAAAATTACGCACTAAAATGCGCGGAAGCCAATAACCGAATCATAATTCCTTAGTTTTACAGGAAAACGGCGGTAGATATGTAAAACGAACGACCGGGGGTGGAAAAATGAGAAAAGGGGTGGCGGGGGAAAGTGGATGGAGTGCCGGGCCCACTTTACTGCGCAAATTAAGGCAAAGTGGCAGTCAGTAATTTTATGTGCCCATCTCAGCTACTGATATTGAATTTCCTTAGTCGCTTAATCCGAATCTTCCTCGAGAGACGGAAAGGGAAACTATAAGATCTTCCAGAAAGAGGAGGACGATCTCGCGAAATTGGAATCATTATTTTATGGCCCTTCGCGAAATTGAAAGGGACGTGTTTAATTTTCGAAAATTCCGTGATCCGCGGACGAGAGGAGCACCGCGCTTTTAATAGGCTCGTAAAACACGTGTCGCTTTCATGTATTTATGTCCCAATGCAATATTCGTGAAATTTACGATTTTGGATCCTGCAGCGGATGCTATCCACTTCCAATATTCAGTCTCCAGGAATATTTCCAAGGATGATAATTTCTCTTGAGGAACAAGATTTCCAAGCAATTGAACCCAGCACACATCTTGTTTCCTCTCCACCTTGATGATTTTTGCAATTGAAACCTCATTTCTAAAAGGGTTAACTGCAACTCGCTAAGGTGTTGATATCTTGGCAATAGTAAGGTGTAAACCGCAGGATGCGAGCGGAAACAGTTATTTGCGGTCTTCGGGCGCCGCTGCAGAGTCTCTGCATTGCCGACTGAATGGTAGATTGCAAGCTCGAAGTGGTACAGGTACGCAAACGTTGGATGGTTAGGTGTTGGTACCACGGACGAACCGCACGTTGTAACGTGTGTCGAGGACCCTTCCTTCCGTCCTTCCTTTCCCAGGAAGTGGAGTCAAGTGGACCTGCGCTGCCACCGCATCGCCGGAAACTCCCCTAATGACTAAACTTGCTAATTTCGACCAATTAGAGTCACCTCCCTTGCTCCTCCAGTCCTCTTAGCGGCCTGTCTCTAATGTGCGCCGCATTTACCTTGACCGATAGATGCGACGCTCGAAATTCTTGGCCTGTTCCGCACTGCGGGCACCAACGACGAAATTAACGAACTGTCCCAGAGCAAAAGCCCTGGCATTCTAAGCCGTCCTAGAAACTTCGTAGACCTCTCTAGTAAGAACTGGTCAGAAATTTCTAGCTCCTTCCAACCGGTCCTTCGAGCCGGTCCTGTGTAAAGGTCTTTCGAGCTTTTGTATAAAGGTCCTTGGAGCTGGTCCTTTGTTAAGGTTCTTCGAGTCGCTCTTCTAATCTCAATTTCTAATTTGAACACCTCCATGCAATAAATCATTTGTGAATCCCAAATTGCTTCAGTGGAACTACTGTGACATACCGTTGGCAAATCCCAAAATGATCTGCAACATATTGCTTGACAACTCAAGTAGTGTCCACGCCACCGGTGACAATTTGCATCACTGATTCACCCAGCTGACTCAACCAGTTGTAGATTAACTCTGATATTCTTTCCAATATCCACACTTTGACTTCTATTTCTATATTGAGGCAACAAAACTGGATTCGTCTCCCTCAATGATTGAAAATGGCCAAAGAGTGAAAAGTGGGTGAAGTAGAGGGAGGTCAAGGGGGAGTTTTCGACAGTGCGGCAATCGAGTGGCAGAGGATATCGCGATGAGTGGTCGGGGGATATTGAGTGTTGTGGTCGGTTTAAAGTTCGCATGGTGTGGAGTAACAAGCTGCCAGAGTCGGATATTTATGGGGGCCGTCAAGGGTCGAACCCCGCGTATACGGGTCGCACGCGTAGTCGTTTCTACATACACGCCGGTCCTTCAGTACACAAACAGCAATTTTACAATCTAACTTTAACAACCCGATATGGCAATACTGCAACATTCTTGCTACAAATCTTTTCTATTTAGAAGCTAAAGAAAATCTGGTCCTTCGAGCCAGATCATTCTTTCGTGCTCCGCCAAGCCAAAGTCCCACAACTATGATAAATAAAAGGGACTACATTTTTCTAAAGAGCGGATCTCGGACACTCATTAGATTCTTATTAAGAAGGTTAAATGCATTAGTGACCACATTAAGAGGCCGCCAGGGCGGAAGGCAGAAGCGCCGCATAGGGGCATTAATGTGCAGTAGATTTATGTCGTACGGCGTGGATGAAATTCCATCGCTGTAGGTACAGAAGAGACTTGCATCTGTGTAAGAAAGGCAAGATTTATGGTTACTGATATCCACTATAATCCCCTAACTCTAAAAGCTTGTCCTCTTCCGTTTTTAATTCAATTTACTTCGATTCTTGGATTCTTATTGCTGAGATCTTTTCAGTTTAAGAAGCTTTTTGTAAACTACTCTAAAATTTTGGACTTTTGAAAGAATCCGAGATGCTGAGCTGAGTCTACGCCAATGTTATTCCTATTTCTCCCTTTCGTTTCGCATCTCAACGTATCCGAGTGTACTTAATTAAATACGTATTAAGGTCCTGAGTGTATATCGATGTACCGATGCGCGGGTGTGCTTGCAAATTGTGGCGTATCTTCATGTATGGGTATTGCATTTGTGTAGACTATGCACAAGTACAAACTCTTATGTGGGCAACTATAACTCGCGCGTGCTCTATCTATTCGTATCTGTTGCAGACAATCGTTAGGAAGTGTGACACGAGTTTGCACGATCGGAAGGATACATTTTGCTCGTAGTCAAAAGGGTGCCTCCTTAACGAAATTTTCTGAATTCGAATTCGTGTATTTAAAAAATTGCAGAACATGACTTATCCGAAAAACTTTACGTTAAATTTAGGTCGGAGAAAGACTACAGATGAGGGCAACTACTTGTTACGCCCATGGGAATCTTCGAAGCTCATTTGGTCGAAATCCACCAATCCTAGAAGATTTTCGTCTTCAACAAAGTTTTTCATTTTCAACTCTCAGTCCGTCCATCTTTTAGAAAATATCGAACTTTCGGTATAACATTATTTTTCCATAGAACATTGTATCCATTTACTTGAGTGGTTCACTAAAATGCAAATTCGGACCATCGGTCTGTAGAAAAGGCTGAAAGCACAGCAATTGCTTTTACTATCACCGGCTCAACTTCTCTTTATCTTTCCCTTGTAAGGGAGGGGTGTAAAATAGTACCTGCAACAAAATGCCCGGCATGTACTTGGAGGCAATGGGTAAAGAGTACGAACGGTCAAGAGTCAGGCCCTCTTTCATCTCTCCTTCTCTCTCTTTACCTCTTCCTCTCTCACTCTTCCACAATAATATTCCAGGGAGAATGGTTCAGACATTCCAGCGCAACTGGCCGGCAACAATAAAATAAAGCATTTGTATCTTGTAATAACGCCTCTCTCTGGGCGCTCGCCCTCCAGAAGATTTGCTTTCCGTAATAAACGTGCGCGTCGACGAGAGGTTTTAGACTTTTCATAGCTCGGTAACCGATTGGTAAGAAACTGTCATTTTATATTACATTTGTGTAATTACAAGTTCTGAAAGTATATCAATAAAAAGTAAACTTAAATTCAAAATTAAGAAAAACTTTTTCGAAAGAAATGATTTATCGGAAATAGGAGAATTTCAAGAGTGCAATTTTAGGAACTGTGTTTGATTATGGGTTGGCTTTCTAATTATAGGTTCTGCTCTTGCAAAAGGATCTGTTCGTAGAAAATTGTGTGATAAAATTCTGGAGCAGAAATTGGCCATGATGAAATAGAGTCTTAGTAATCTGCATGTTGAGAATATTTTTTAGAAGGAATTTGAAATAAACTAAACTATTTTCAGTCAACTCTTCTTTAAGGGCAGAAGAATGTCTAAAGGGTCCTTCAAGCCGGTTCGCCGTCCAAATTGGCCAAAGTTAAAATTGTATCAAATTAATTTTGGATAATTCGAGGTTTCGTTATTCGTGTTACCAGTCCTGAATAGGAAGAAACACTAAGCGAGAAAAGAGGATGGAGTCTGCAGAAGATAAAAAAATTTGTAGAATCGGCGCGCGCCCCTTGGGTAATGATAACTTTGGCGAGATAATGACCATTCCAGGAGAAGCGCGTTGAGGTAAAGGCAAAGCGAGTGAGAGAGAAGAAGAGGAGCTGCAAGACAAGCCTGGAATAATCTAATTATTGGTGAAAACGATTATAGTAATTATGTGAGGGGCCCTGTTTGTTGCGGCGGGCCCCTATTAGAGGTATGCGAATATGGGGGGCCCTCAAATGAAAAGGCGTACATCCCTACGGGCTCCTTCGAGGAATCACAGCGAAATGATTTGACTTCGTCATTATCCAGGAATCTGCAGATCGAAAAAAGCTAAAATACTAAAATCTTTCAATTGAGTTATATTTCTAAACTTTGAATTGTGTTAGTTTTTATTCCTGTTTTTGTTTTTAATGAAGATTAGAATTATTTAGTTTGTGAAACTAGGTTGGAAAGTTTCGAGCTTAACAGGTTCGTGAGTCTCGTTTAGAGGTACGTGGTGTGTAGTCTGATTGCTGATACGCTTAAAGATATTAATCCAGTGGAGTCTAATATTGAAGTGGTCTCGTGGCCTAGCGTGCTTGTGCCTGCTGTAATGTCAGTTCATTAATTAAACTTTAATTGAAATTTGTGAAATCATTACCACGCGTTTCTACATTACGTAAATAAGCGGCAAGCTAATTTACGTTTAAATTAACAGAGTTAAAAAACTTTCTATTAGCTCCAACTCTCTGAATTCGGAGAGGGAATTTGAATCGAAGATACGAGAACGTTCGATTTAATGAGCTTAATATGGAGAGATGATAATCTAGATCTTGATAGATTTCATCTAATCTGGAAAAATGTCTCCGAGAGAAAAATTGTTCACGATTGATAGTTTTAGAACTAGAGGTGTTAAGTTACCCATAGGCGTAGAAGTTTGGACACCTTAGTGCTAAAGTTTCATCGTCTCTAGTTGAAATATTTGTTTTGGGGAGAGTTGCTCATTTTTTTGTAAACTTTGTATTTGAATAAGGAAAAATGACATAGATTAAGATTCTATTAGGCAAAGGTGCTCGAGGTGCTCGTAAGTAAATACGATTAGTCAGTAAATCGTTCGTAGAGTGATTCCTTCGTTACGCTACACTCACGATCATCCTGATCTTTATCGCTATATCGCAGGGTTCTCGTTATCGCGACTTATCGCTAATAAGATCACTGGACCGCTTGTTATCGTAGTCGCTGTCGCTCCTCATTTTCGTACGATTGTGATCATTAATTATCGCTATCGTGTCTGATCGTTCTCCTCATTCTCGCAGTTCTGTTCCTCGTCATTATTATCATTCTAGTAATTACCGGTATATTTCCGCGTTATCATCTTGTTATCAACCTCTATCGCTTTCGCAGAGTGTGCCAGCTCCTTCTGATCGCGTGCCTCAAAGTCTAAACAAACTCTGAAAAAAGTTAAGCAAATTCTTAAGAAGATGAAGCAGATTAATTCTTTAGGAAGCAATTTAATTAGAAGAGGTCTTTTCACAAGAGTTCAATTATTTAATCCAAACTTCGCAATAACATCTCCGGGATATTTTCTAATTCGAGTCTAATTAACGCTAAACAATTAACGGTGAAATTAGCGCATAACGCCTCGAGACGTAATTGGAAGCGGCAGGTGGTACGTTTGTTGTGCACTCGATACTACTAGAATTGTAGGAAAGCTCTAGTAGGAACTAAAGGATCCTTATACTTTGAAAGAGGAAAATATAAGGATGTAAAATTTGCTGCAGAGGCGGGTAAAGGAACAGAATATAAAACAGAATTAGTTATAGTTAAGAGAAAGGTAATCCCTATCTTTGAAACCCATGCTGATACTTGGAAAGGCTGAAAATTATTAATTAACATTATTAAGTTCCTAGATTAAGGGGCTCTAATACCCTTGTCGTAACTGCGGGTGAAATATTACTGGTTTCCACTATACTGAGTTCTTGTTTTCTCTCATTCGAGATTTTTACTCTTAAGATTCTAACCCTTAACAAAATAAAATTCCACAATCTTTCCTTCTTTTTTTTTTGTTCCTCCAAAAAAACTCAGCAATCCGGAGATGGACAAGAGAATTACTAGTTGTAGAACGAAGAACCCCAGAGAAGGTTCTAGGGTGGGGGTGGAAGGACTGATGGTGGCCAAGAGTGGTAGCGGAGGGCAGTTGAAGCGGTAGCGAGTTAATGAGATTACTTTCCAGAGGGCCCAGGGAAATGAGGAAATCTGATTGGACGCCGGAAAAGATTATAAAGGCGAGTAATTAGAGCGAGCTTTGTTCGCTCGACTGCACAATGGCCCTGACTCTGAACGCATCGTTTCCGCTGAAGCTGTGCAATTGGTCAGATCGATCAGCGAAACCGATTTCAGCTGTTGATAACCCCAAGCCTCGGAAAGCGTGATGCCTAACTGACGATACGTAACGAAATTAGCCGTCATTCCTTGAAGGAGAAAAAGAAAATTAGAAATTAGACTCTTGATCAAAGCGTGGGATCCCAGTAATTAAAGAAAAAGTTGACTCATTAGAAGGTAAGACATTTTTTTTCTAATCCTCGAAAGCGTCAGAAAGTTTAATTTAGAAAAAAGTAATTTGATTGAACGAAGGATCAATGAAAAGTTGCATCTAAAGTGATGGGGTCGCGGGATTTGGGAAGCGAGTGGGGGAGGAGTATAATTAAAACGATAGAATGCTTAATTAGTGCGGATAACGAAGGGCTGGCGAGCAAAGTAGCAGAATGCAATACTCGTAAAACGCTGGTTTTACTGGTGAGCCTCCCTCGTTTCTCTCCGGTTTGAATACGTCTTATACCGTATCCGTTGTTCGCGGTACAACCGGAAGGAGGGTTGGACAGAAAGTCTCAGTTAGCTTTGCCTCTACCCTGTCGTACTTTCGTCTCCTCGATTCGTCCTGCTTTACTGCCCTCGCATCCGGATTGAATTTAAATATTTCTTTGGCTGACGAACTCTTTCGCGAATTGCCTCGGCTGATCGTAAAAAGTCCCCGTTCCTTGCGAATTATTCTACGAAATTTCTTACCCTGCTGCAATTCTCCCGGAATGGGTGTAGGAAGTAGATACCTCTCTTGAGGTTGAATTGACTGATTCGAAAGGAAAATTTTATTTACCTTTACTAATGATGAATAGTTATCAGGAAGGGGACCAAAAAGGTCCCGTATTTTTAAATCTATCTCCTAAGTGACTTTTCGCTACTGGATTGAAAAATAAAACTGTACTGTATGTTCTGCTCTATTCTATACAATTGACCATGTTGAATTTTTGTTTCAGAAAAAGTTGCAAAAACGGTGGAAGGTGGGGCCCGCGACTCAGTCGGGGCAGTAGAGGCCTAAACGTCAGTTTTCTTCAAAAACAAGTCAGCGGTGGGCTCTCGAGGCTCACCCGATCATCAGGCAAGCTGGCGAGCGCTTTAGCTGCTGGTATGAACCCCTACACCCACCACCCGTCTCTTTCGGGGAGTCCTCATCACGCTCCTGGAGGGCCTCACCATGGATACTCAACGGGTGGCGGTGGCGGAGGCAATGGCACTACCACTACCCCTGACCCAAGTCCTCATTCACCCCCTTACGGTAACCAACCTGACTCTGGTGCTCCATACACGTCCTTGCAGAGTGGTCAGGGCATGGGCAGTAATGGACACCATCATGGGCCTGGAAACATGATGGGTGATCAGCCTCATCATCAGGGTCACTCTCATCCTCACTTGTCTGGACACCTGCCCTACCCTCCAGTGAATCACAACAACAATTGCACCTTGAAGGTAAGTCAGAAATATTTTGATCAGAAAACTATAGAAGTTAACCCTGGAGATTAGAAAGAATGTGGAGTAGATTTTCCTTTGCCTGTTTGCAATTCTAGGGTAATTGTAGTCGAGCAATGTATCGATTCCGCGGGACCCTATAAGGTTACGTAAACATTTTGTATCTCATTAGCATTAGCTGCGCTGACATATGCCGTTTAAACGTTCGAATGATCGTAACTCTTTGCTAGCAATTTGCATTCATGTAAATTACATTTCCAAATGGATACACAGGGAAACAGTGTTTCGTTAAATATCCCGCTTGCTACAAACGGCATTTAATTCTGCTCTCGACGAAAAACACAGTTCCATTCACACCAGCTTGATGATAATATCTCCAATATTAGAATGCTTATTTCATTTCTTCTAGTTTTCTAGAAAGAGATATTATTCCATCACATTAGAAACCTCTCTGATTTGATAGATCTTATTTTAAAAATAATGGAAATAACATTTTTCACTCATGGATAAATCGTGTGATGTGCTTACTTTCTATAACGTACCTACTCGTCGCGCGAGAATGACCGTGAGAGAAAGTCCCAACCGGAAGTGTTGGCAAGTTGAATAGTTCATGGATAGGTGTTCATTCGGTATTGCGGCGAACAGATAATTTGAAAATTATGCTGCCATTGCTGCCTTTATCTCGCGCATGTTTCATTGTGGTTAGGTCTATTGTTTTCATATACTCTGGTCTTCCAATTTGTAGGTTTATAGTCCACAAAAAGTTTTTATTTGAAACATATATCCTTACTACCACATAGAAAAGTAATCTATTTTATTTAAGCGTCTTTCATTTCAAAGAACATCCTTCATGCAAAACAAGCTACTATGCAAAACACTATTCTCAAAATAGTAAATGAAAATTTAACTTTGGCCACATGAATGTTCTAAAATTCTATTTTCTCTAATGTCTATTTTTCCAAAATTCATTTTAATGAAAAAAGCTTTTTCCGAATTACCATTTAACCTAATTCTTATTTTTCTGTATTACCATTTACCAAAATTTATTTTCCAAGTTCTTTTCGCCATAACTTTAATTTTGTCGAATTACCATTTGCCCTAATTTTTATTTTTCGAAATTATCATTTGCTATCATTTCTTTCTGTAACAACTTTCACATCGCCTAATTTCTATATTCACAAATGAGTTATTTTCCAAATTTCCTTTGTGTAAGGAATTTTTTCTGAAAACGTCTTACTAAAATACTTATATCAAAACACAATTTAGTAAAGTTTCAAAATTTGAGACAGCTTCGTTTACAAATTATAAATAAAAAGTACGCAAAATGTTTTGTCACACAACAGTTCCAAACTATAAATTCAAAATGAAATATTTCTGAATAATATTAACACTATTTTTTAAATATTTGAGATTCACAGATATCACTTATATCGAGTTGAAAGTGATAAAAATTGAAAGTAGAGTTCAATATTTTATTGTTAAGGATTTCGAAAATCACTTCAAAGCCTGTCCTACTTTTTTTTTGTCTGATCACGCTGCATTGCTATTTTAGAATAGAACTCAAAAGTAATTATTAAAAATATTCATAATGCGGGTTAAAATTGTAAATTTCATGCGTACGAAGATTTTAATATAGTTCAAAATCAATTTATCAATGTTGAAACGCTGAATTCAAAGTCAACTAAATCGTGACAATAGTAATTTTTCACATATTTTAAAATATTTTTATCTTTCACAAATGCATACCTTGATCTCTTAGTTATATATTTTCATACTCTCTTGGGCTGTTCTTAATTGACAAAAATTTAGTCGATTTGGAAATTTATTTGTTTCGAAAATCTCATGTTATGAAATGTCTTACTTTTTGACAATCGCTCTTATTTTTATTATTCCGAATTACCATTCTTCCTGATTTTAATTTTTCCAGATTTGATATAATATTAATTTTTCCGAATTACCGTATGCCATGTCGTTGTTTTACTACATTAACATCTATCCTAATTGTAATTTTTCCATATTGCTGTTTGCTATAATTTTTATTTTTATAAATTACCGTTTGCGATATTTTTTATTTTGCTGAACTTCCATTTTTCAAAATTACTATTTAGCATAATCTTAATTTTTCCGAATTAAGATTTGCCATAATTTCTTTGTTCACAATTTTCAGATCACCTGATTTCTATTTTCAAAGGTGATCGTTTGATTAGATATTAGATGAAGTAGGGACGATGACAAATGGCAATTCGTGTAAATGAATTTTAGGATGTGGTGTTTTGGAATGGTAATCCGGAAAAACGAAAATGATGACACATGTCCATTCAGAATGATACAAATTATGCCTATTCTGTAAATATCATTTAGGGCAAATGTGCTATTTCGGAAAAATTAATATTAGGTACACAGTAATAAGTGAAAATAATGTTTAATCAGTAACATTTAACGATTTCAAATTCGAAATATTGCCTATTGATTAAAAAATTATGACAAATTTGTTATATTTACAGCTTTTACTAGTGAACAATAATAAAAAATTACGAAATTTAAAAATTAACTTTGTGCGCAAGTAATATTTTTTTTGTAAATTTGCAAAAATATGTAGTTTTTTTTTTGATTGAGTCATATGCACACATTTTGGAAAAAAGTTAAATATGTTGAACCTGAAATTTATGCAGCTCGAACAAAAAAAAAATTATCATTTTGCTTTTTCGGAAAAAAAACTTTGGTCGCGAATTAGGATTTTTGGGATTTCATTTTTTTTTTGCGATTTTGGGACGATATATATACCATGAAAAAAATGTTTCCAATGAATACAAAATAATAACATGTTTCTTTGTTTCAAGCTGAAGAAATTTCAGGATAGAATCAATCCAAAAAACATGTTTTTGTACATTTTCAAAAAATGTCAAATAAGGCAAATTTTTTTTAATTTTCAAAATTTTAAATATTGTATATTTAAAAAAGAGAACAGAAAATACTAACCGATTTCAGTTTTTTTTCTTTACTTATTTTGAATGTCGGACTACAAATTGTTATCACTCAGCTCAAACAATTCGATTAATTTTACCATTTTTACTTCGCTCTACTGAAGAGTGTAGTTTTAAATTTACATTGAAAGTATTAATTATTGCAAGGACGAAATTACGAATCTTGGAAATAAATATTTATGAGAACGATGTTAAACATATTAAAATTGTGTATTTAACTAATTTTATTTTTTTCTGACTTTTTTATATCACTGTGAATGGATTTCCAATGACCTAAGTATATTCAATTTTTTAAAAGAAATTCTTGAATGGCAAAAATCATTGAAAATTATTTAAAAATATAACATTTTTTATAGAAAGGTTGTTTGTTTTTTCCGAGATGTAACAATAAATGTTTAATCTTTCCCCTATTCTCCCCTTTTCCGTGAGAAAATTACCCTATTTCCCCTTTTTTGAGCTCCTTTTGCGCTCCTTTAGTGATCCTTAATATTAGAGTAAATGGTCCCTTTGGACTATATGGAAATCCTCAAGGATTTTTAAATACCTCGAGGACATCCATGAGTCAGTCAACTGACAATATTGGTCATAGAAATGTCTCTAAAATAAACATTAGTAAATTAAAATTTGCATAATATTGTTGGACCTCAATTATGCCCTATTTATCAAATCTCCCTTTCCGTCCATGATTTCCCTATCCTTAAAGACCTTTAAATCCCCGCACGTGCATCCCCTTCTCAAATTGATACCTCAGCTCCTATTCTTGATCCAGCAGAGGACTCGAATCTCGAGGAGCTTAGAAAATCGGCGAAGAATCGAAAGAAGAAGTTCTGGTTGGGTGGAGGGTTCAGAGAGCGCAAAAAGGAGGAGAGCAAAGGGGACCGGTTGAAGGAATCGGGGAAGCAGGGGGATAGGTAAAATCTACCTCTACTTCGGGACAAGGGTTCCTAGCTAGAATTCACTGTGAATTATCCTGCCACGACTACGTGACCCTCACTTAGCTCACCATTGACAAACGTAACAATATGGGCATTTACCGTGGAGAAATATAATTGAATAGGGGCGGAGAGGTGGGGAAGGGGTCTCGTCCTCTCCCCTCTTTATCATTTCCCATTCCACAGAGTCTCCCTTCCCCCTTCAACGTTAGTTAGGTCCTTTCTAGGCTCGCCTTTTTATTCCCCTCACCGACAGTCGACCGGTACCTGATCGTTGGGACCGAGGGGCATTCGGGGGCCCAAAGCTCTCGAGAGTCAGGCAAGCCAGTTGGGTCTTGACTCCCATCGGGGAAGGTTCGTCCGCTCGAGAAGTACCGGTTTTCCTTCTTCATTCTCGAGTTCTTCTGTTTATTGCTCTTTTGTCAAGCTTCGAAGAAGAGGAACCTTTTCTTGGTGTAGTGGAATTTCCGAAAAGCATTCTAAACTTCCTGCTGCCGAGTTTTTCCTTTCGAATTTAAGCGAGACCATGCTATTTTGTTTTAAATTGTGCTGGTGCAGATGATACCAGTGATTTAGGGCTCTAAAGTCTAAATTATAACTCGACCCTGACTTCTAAGTGAAGTGCTCGGAAGACGTGAACGGGCCGCGTTTCGGCTCGAGTGCACCGACCTTGAGATCTTAAGACTGGAATAATAACGGGTCTGAGATCTCGGGATCAACAAGTGGACTAGCAAGAATACTTCTCAGCTTTTTTTTTTTTTTTTTTTTTTTTTGATAATGTAAGATCCCAGTTCTAAATCTGAATCTGGGATTATCAGGATTGGTGCAGTGTTCAGAAATGAAATAGAAAAAAATATCGTCGTGGGTTGTGCTAGTGTTGATTTGCGGATCTCGAGACCGCGAGAGTGAAGCTAACCTTAACCGGGCATTCAAGAGTGATATCCAGGAGAAAAGTGAATCGAGCGCTACTTTCGTAAGGCCGTATAATTCTTACTTACGTGTGTACTTACGCTGCAGAACGAAAATGGAGCTTCACGCTCATCACTACAGCGCTATCACGTCGCGCATGCATCAAATGAAGTGCTTCCCCGGCGACAGGATTGTAAGGATCCCATTAGTGCTACGATTAAACTTAGATTACCTAATGGTTTCAATTAAGTGCCTCTATCTTTTCTCAACTCCTCTTTCTCTCTCTGGTCTTGAGTAGCTGAGAAGTGTCTTTTTTAATCCGATGGCACTTCCTTCAACTCAGATAATTGTCCTGGATATAAATGATGCACATGGTCATCGTTCATGTCTGCATCTTACATGTCTAGATCGTACATGTCTCCAAGAAACATGTTTCCAAGTCCACGATTAATCTTCTCCATTTGCCCCTGAAAGATCTTCAATCCCACTTTTTTTATCATCCATCAACTCTAGCAGCTTTTTAGACGTCAATTAGTTTAAAAGACATTTATGCCCGCAAAAAACGATTCTATTGACGTTTTGCTACGTCTTCGCGACTTTGTGATTAACGCCAGACGTTAAGTGTTTGTCATAAACAAGAAATTGATTTGCACAAATAATGAAATTTGTCTTCCGTTGATGAATACGCGTTTCTAAGATTCCTTGGAAGATTCTTGAGCACGTGTGGGAACTGGAAACTTCCCGTTTGAAAGTAATAAAGATTGTTGAGGCGTTGAAAAAAGTGACTGCCGGCTGCAAGGAATTAGTCGTCTTTAGTACTGGTTACAGATTTTATTAGGCTGCTGTACAAGTTATTACTAAAGTTTTATTACCTTAAATTATTACTCGCCTTTTTTTGTTTTCCTATTTCTAGCTTGTAACTTAACTTTCTGGTTATTTCTGTCATTTCTATTTAATGCTTCAATTTACTTGCATTTGTTTTCAAATTATTGTAGATTTGTTTTGTCCATATTTAATAAGTGGAGAAGGAACGAAACGTGAAAAAGATACGCACTGATCCGGGTCGCGGAACCTCGGTCCCGTTTCACGGACACACCTTAATCTGCTACAAGTAAATGAGGGGATAGTGGTATTACTTTAATAGAGAGTATACTTCTTCTAGTCTGAGAAAAAGTACAAAGTCGACCAACTCCCGGAATCTCTAAAATGAGAAAGAAGTGTGGGATAAGAAAGAAATTAGCGGTCATATAATACAAGTTTCATTCCCGGGAACTAAAAAGGAACTTTCTTAAAAATTTTTTGTTTATAATAAATTTAATTCTTGTCCTTCGAGTTAGCTTCCATTTCATTACATTTTACTTTGCTTAATTTCATTGAATTTCGATCTTTATTTTTCAAGGTCATATTTTATTCTGACTCAATTGACTGTATTTCCGTCATTTTCGAATAATTTGTAACAATTTTTGGTAGAAATATTGTTGAAAAGACCTATAACCAGTTGTCTGATTTTAGTTAAATTCCATTTTGTTTGTTGACTTATAGTCTCTTATGAAAAACGTTCAGTTTTTGTGAATTTAAAAAATTTTCCTTTCAGTCTTGCTGCAATGATTAAGGAGCATGACTTAGCATATTTAAGACTCGGAATAGTACATCTCATTATCGTAGATTGTTAAGCAAAGCATTGAAGTCTCTGTGGTATGATTGCAGCATGAAGGGGGACCTGGTGGACCAACAGGCAATCTACAATGTGCTGGATGCGGTGGCAGAATCAATGAAAGGTGGTTCTTGCAGGCTCTGGATCGCTACTGGCACAATGCTTGTCTAAAATGTACCTCATGTGGATCCCTCTTGGCGGACATTGGTCCCACCTGTTACGCCAAAAATCAAATGATCCTCTGCAAAAACGACTACACAAGGTAAGATCTTCAAGCCTAATTTACTTTCGTCTCCCAGTTGAGAAACTTGCTTGTTCGAGGCGGGAATTTTAATAAGGCAACAGGAAAGGAAATATAAGTGTTCCTGAAAGTAGTTTAAAAATGAGAAGAATTAGAGAAATAAATCAAAGTTTAATTTTCTCGGAACGGCTAATATTTTCGAATGTCTAATTTCCGAGGTCGAAGTCTCCTGTGTGTCGAACCGCCGTGAAGTAGGTAGGTACCTAATCGACGGGGACCGTTCCAAATTTAGAGGATTCGAGGTCAGAGCGCAATTTAATGAGAAACAGACGCTGAACTTAGTTAGACCGTTCGCCCGGAATAGATCGACGTGCCTTGTAACCGAACGTAGTTGTGGAAGTAGATGTAACATCAGACGTTTCTATCTTCGAAAATGTCCCATTAGACTCTCTAATTAATTCAAACCCTTTACTCCCTCACTTCCTTATTTTATTTTTGTTTCCCAACTATCTTTACAATCACGACTTATCACTAGTATTCTCAAGACTACAGTTTTTCAACTTCATTAAATTGATCATCCCCTACCGGCCTACCCGGAGCTTGAGCCAAAAATCTTAATCTATGCAGAAAAAAATTAATAAAGAAATGAATCTATAACATTTATCATGAGGGGTAGCTCTAGCTAGCTCTAGAAAAACATACACGAATTGTCTAGATGTAGAAGGTGTGGGAGAAGTAGATAGAAGCTGGAAGTGGGGGGTTCGTTTCTTTTGGATTCAAGGAATGTTTCAATCAGTTTGATTGAAGGGCTGAGCCACGGCAAGAGGGTAAACTCGATTTACAGCCGTGTAGGGTGACGTGGGGGTGTGGGAGTGGGTGCTGCGGCGGACCGGGAGTATGAGTATGGGGGGGGGGTACAATCACCGGGATGCGTCCAATCACCCCCCCACCACCTTGCGTTTCGGCTGCACGACGATGCCAGCGGAAAGGTTTTGAGGCGAGAGGAGAGAAAGCAAGCGCGAGCCAATCATCGCATGGCTTTCCACTGAAGCACGCCGACGGGACGACGACGAAGTCGCGCGGTCCTGGTTTGGCCTAGATGTGCAATCAGACCAACCTCCTCACAGCCCCCCGCCTCACCAACCATCCACCGCATCCTCTAACTCTAACTCATCCCCAAACCACCCCCAGCCGTTCCGCAACCCCCCACCCCCCTGCCCTCCTGGCCGAATACCAAATTCTAGCAATTTGGTAGGTGGGTACTTTGTTGAATCAACATGATTGGGCTTGACGGAACCCAGCAGGGTGCGTCGACGTACAGTAGTCCCTCACTCCTTGTCTTCTAGATTTTATTTATTTCTCCGTTATCTCAAAAGTGAATGCTTTAGTGCAATCTATGTGGATTCTTTTTCAAGTGGCATATTGGAAAGTGGACACTGAGTTTTTGCGTTATAGCGCTGTTTTTCAAATCCAATGGTTTTACGCAAAATCTTGTGGATGGTTACTTAATCGATGAAAAAGAATCTAATTATCAAGTTGCAAGATCGTGGTGCCGTTTAAGGATTACAATAGACTTTATTTCTTTTTACTAAAATATTTGCTAGTACCTTAACTGAATTTCTCTTCCATGTCATCGACCTACACCAAAAGAAAGAATAGTAGTCTCGCTTAGGAAAGATCAAAACAAACTGATCAATTTGCCTCCAGCTTTTTTCCGAATTGCGACTGGAAACCTATTTTCACAAGCAAATTACCTTCAATTTTTTTTCAAGGCTTGTGTTTTAAAGGCAGAAAGAATACAAACACAAAGAACTCGATCAATAAAAAAAGCATGCCACTATCCCCTCTATTATCACTAAAACCGTAATTATAGTAATGATTGTAATATTATAGTAGCTCGGTAGTGTCCACCTGTTCTTTTTTTCCCCTCCGAAACATTTAAGTGATTTAAAAAGAACTAGAAACTTAATAAAGTCTTTATTTTTCTGATTGTTACTGAGTTTCGTGTATCACGAAAAGGATAATAGAAAATAGACTAACCAGCGGAAATCAATACCGCAATAATTTCTTATCGCGGAATCCGGAAGGGCAAGAAAAGTCGGCGAATTTTCAGGTGTTGGTTAGCTCTCTGTCACGTACGTCAAGCTAGACGGGTGTGGGGGCTCGGGAACGGGAAGGTTGAAGGGCGAGAGTGGAAACGGGGTGAGGGTGGCGGCGATTGCGATAAGGGGTTCATTAGAGGCAGTTTATTACTGCCTTTGAAGTCTCTCGCGTGTTGCCGTTAAGTCGCTCGATATCTCGTAATATCTCGCTCTAATCTCGCGAGGAGAAGTTAATTGCTACCTCCACCCTTACCTCCATTTCCACCATCAACCACCCACATTTTCCCCCATCCCTTGACATTTCTTCCTTTGCATATAAATAATTTCACTCTAATCCTGCTACTTTTTACATTCGTTTTTATAATCTCTAAGAGTCTAGACTAGGCCCTAGCACAATAAGATCGGGTTCAGCTGGGCTCAACCCTAAACCCTCAATCCTGATTCAAATCTTAACTCATAGGCCTAAATCCGCGAATTTGGTCTAACGCTAAACTCTCAACCCTGATCCAACACAGAAGTCCTGTGGGATGGGGCTTTGAAAAATTGTTTACACCTTTATAATGGTCCCAACAAGAGAGAAAGATGAGATGGACTGCAATGGGAATCTACTGTATTATTTATTATTTGCTTGGAGTGTAATCAATTTGAAATTACAATCGACATCGAAGGACGAGTTGGACTGATCGGATAAAAAGCGAGGAGTAAAAAGTAGGCACGTAGTGTCGATCGAAGGACGAGGCAGTGAAAGGGAAAAACGAACGAGCTGTCGTATTTGAAGCCCTTTTCGAGTCGGTGAATTATAGATGCGTCTGTCGTTGAAGCAAATTTGTCCTGGCGCCCCGTAGTATTTTGACACCAAGGCTCTCGATGCGCAAAAGTATGTCCAGGTAGATCGGGATCATGGGTAATCCCAGAAAAAGCCATACGACACACGACAACAACCTAAGCTGGCCAATTACTCCTGGGGTTCCTATTGTTTTTGCTTTGTTGCAATTATTTGCCCGGACGTCCTTTGTTTCCGCTAATTGAAAAATGCTCGCGATGGCACACCGCAACCCAAACTTTATCGAAACCACTGTATTTATCAAAGACATACTGCAAATGGATCGACGCGCCCGGCAAAAGAGAATCGCCCGATGCGAACTGAAATCTCATTAATTCGCTCCCCCGTTACCACAAAAAATAGAGTCCTAATCATTATTATTATTTTTTAATACCTGAACTCTTTAGGAGGTAGGAAACGATTAAATTCTGCAGAGGAACGTAAACAGTAAGTTGGCCGACCTCATGATTTGGTTGGAAAGCGCGTGCCGTAAATAAGCGTCGATAAATTCGAAACGTAATACGAGCGCCAGCGAACTTAATCCACAGCCAAATAAAATCGTAGCCTGACAAATCTGTGCTCTCAGAGTGAATTATGGCTTCGTTTGATGCTGCGTGCCCGCTCAACCCCATGCAAATAATCTAAAGGAATTCTCCAGTTTTTGAATTTTTATAAACCTCAATTTTTTGGAATATATCTTCATTAAAATTTTCCCTTCCAGACCACTTTTACAATTAATTAATTAATTAAGGCAAAGTAAATAAAGTTCGTTAATACACCATACTATATTTGGTTATGCATATCAGAATAAATTAAAATCCTAATCAGTTATCACCGGATCCGTAAAAACTGGTCTTTCAAACGCGAGCTCTTTACATCGTTTTTGCATAGACTTTTTCCGGCTGAAAGCACAAAATTCTTTCTTCTCCCATCCCATTTTTTTTTCGACTAACTTTTCTCCAGCATTTTATCTTCCTCGCTCTGCGGGCCGTTTGTCAGGAGGCTTCCATGAATTTTAATTCAAAACCTACTCAAAAAAAGAAACAGTAAGAGGGCGGAGGGGAACAGGTAATATTTTTTCAAGCGAGCCGCTTCGCTCGCGGACGTCGCGTCGGGAAATAAAGAAAATAAACTTTGTCATCGGTTCGACGGACGAGACTGGCCTCATGCGCGCATTTGCCTTGTACAAATTTCACACAGGTGTATTCACCAGCTATGAATGACTTAAGCTCCCTCGTCAGTTTTTCACTTTGTCTTCTTTATTGATTTTCCGGCAAGATTGAAAATAAACCGATTTTCGTCTATTGAGATTTCTCACGTAGAAAGTAAACTATGAGGATGTCTACCTGACCGGGAAATCTAAAAACCGGGAAATAAATGGGAATTTTGTTCACCGTGAAAAAGCCGGGAATGTGATTCAGTTACCGGAATTTTTCTCGTGAATGTACGAATATGCAAATGAAAAGTGCTTTTATGTATTTTATTTCTCGTAATTTCTGGATTAGAATAGAGAATTTGTGAAAAATTATAACTCTCACTTGGAATAGGGAATTTTCCAAAGGAATGATAATTTTGTCTTGGGACAAAATTCTGATTTTGAAGAAGAGATCTTTAAAAAGAATCCCTGATCCAAGTCAGAATTCGTAAGATTTTGAACATTTTTTCCCAATCAGAATTTGTTTGAATTTAAAAATTCGTTTTTTTTTTGTTTGAAAATAGAAATTTGCTAGAATTTGAAATATCCGTATTACAAATTTTGAACAAAGTTACTATATTTCAGAATTACAATAGAAAATTTTGTAAATAAATATAAATCTGACTTGAACAGAAAATTTTGGAAATGAATTTAATTGTCACTTGGTATAGGGAATTTTCTAAAAAAAAATCTTATTCTGATTTTGGATGGAGAACAAATAAATTAAATATAAAAGAATCCTGCGAAGAATTATCATTTTAACATTAGAACATGAACTTTCGTAAAGAATTATAATTATGTTTTGGAACGGGAAATTTTTAAAAATAATTTTAATTCTGATTCATAAAAACGGAATTTACAAAAATAATCTCCGTTCCAAGTTAGAATTCGTCACCATTTAAAACTTCCAATTTCTAAGTTTTGGAAAAAGGTAGTATATTTCTGAATCATAATAGAAAATTTTGTATATAAATATAATTCTGACTTGGAACAGGTAATTTTTGATATGAAGTTAATTGAGACTTCGTATAGAAAATTTTTCTAATAGAATTATAATTCTCAGTTTGAAAATGGAATAAATAAATTAAACTGAAACAAAAAATGCCGTAAAAAATTATAATTTTAACCTGGGAACAGGGAATTTCGTCAATAATGATAATTTTGTCTTTGAATAGGTAATATTTGATATGGAACAGGAAATTTTGGAAAATAATTTTAATTCTGATTTATAAAAATGGAATTTACAAAAATAATCCCTATTCCAAGCCAGAATTCTTCAGGTTTTGAAAATTGCTTGTTCCAAATCAGAATTTGTTTGAATTTAAACATTCTTTTTTTTGCAAATAAAAATTTGTTAACATTTGAAACTTACTTCATCCAAATTTTAGAAAAAGGGAGTTACTTTGTATGAATGTGTATCTGAAATTTATGCTAGGGCTAGGGAATTTTCATTAAGAATTATAATTCAAAGTTTGAAACAGGGAATTTCCGTAAAGAATTATAATCTTCACTTTGGACAAGGAATTCTTGACAGAAACGGGAATTTTTGAAAATAATTTTAATTTTGATTTAGAAAAAGGAAATGTAAACAAATCCTTGTTCAAATTCAAAATTATAATTCTTGTAAAAAGTTCTCTGTTTCAACTCAGAATTATAGATCTCTCACAAAATCCCCTGTTACAAATCAGAAATTTTTTAAATCTTCTTTAAATGATTAGAAATCGCTTGAAGTCTTTAAAAACTGTTTGAAATCATTCAAATCTTTTGAACTCTTTTAAATTGAACGGGAGAAAACCGGGAATTTAAAATCACCTATTGGGAAAACACCCTACTATCTTAACACCTGAAATAGTAAAATAAAAGATAAATAATCATTGGAACAGATAATTTTCCTTGTCTCGGTTGAAAGCGCGACAAGCTTTAAAATTCGCAACGAGGCGACTTGCTGGTGGCGTGAGGGACTTGCCGATGGCGTGAGGGTGGGTTGGGTTGGAAAGAAGGGGTGCAGGGACACGACTATAATAATAATCCTATTTCGCGGCTGCAAGCGGCATAGTAACTACCTCGCAATTCGAAATTGCGAGACGAAGGGAAAGCTCGATGATCTCATGAGAGAGGAGAGGGTTGGGGGTAAAAGGGTCAGAGGTCGTTCCGTTGGGGGCTTGTGCCGTGTACTCAACCTAATAACCGCGATCAGCCGTCGCTTATGTGTACCTAATATATTAAATTATAGCGGCGTGCCTCGAATGACAAAACGCTCGTCATTCAAACAGAAGTCAGGTAGCTTCGATATTTAACCGATCTCGTGCTACACATTTACGTATGCACTTTTTCTTTCCAATTTGTCATCCCAAGCTTGTAGCCTCCTTTATTATTTAAAACGGGGATACAAGGAGCTTCCAAAATTATTTTCTGGTGCTAAAAACGACTTATGGGGAAATTGGCTGAATCGAAACCTGATTAAGACGACAACAGGGTTGCTGAAGGTCAGGGAATTCTGAAAAATCAGAGAAATTAAAACCAGTCCGAGAAAACCTCAAAAATACTTATAACATCTTACTACAATATTATAAAATTAGGGAATGAATATACAATTTGATTATTGTGTTGACAAGTCAGCAATTTGGTTAAAAACAAAAGTCATTCTTCTTGGCTGAAAGTTCAACGGTTTTGTCGAAAAATCGTCTTTTTGGGTTGAACATTGAATTATTTGGTTGACAGTTATCTTTTTTGATGAAAAATCATATTTTCGGTTCAAAAATTCAACTATTTTGTAGAAATGTCGTCTTTTTGGCATGAAAATTCTTTTTCTTTATTGACCGAAATATCTTTCTTCGTTGAAATGTCATCTTTTTTGGATTAGCAATTGTCATTTTCTGTTAACTTCAACCGTTTTTGGTTAAAAATTAAAATCATTTTTGGTTCAAACATCAAGTATTACATTTTCGGTTGAGAATTCACCTTTTTTGGTTGAAAATTCATGTAATTTTTGTGGAAAATTCGTCTTTTATGGTAGTATATTAATATTTCTGATGGAAATATAACTTCCATTTATGATTAAAAATTTATCTTTGGTCGAATATTTAACTGTTCGCTTAAAAATGAATTTTTTTGTTTGAAGCTTCGTCATTTTAGTTAAAAATTCATTGATTTGGTTACAAATATAACTATTTTACTGAAAGATATATTTTTTCGGTTGAAAACTAATTTTTTTAACTGAAAACTTAACTAGTCCATGTTTGGTTGAAAATGTATTTTCCTAAGTTGAAAATTCAACTGTTTTGTTGAAAATTTATGTATTTTATTGAAAATTCGTCTTTTATGGTAGAATATTATTCTTTTTGGTGAAAAATTCGTCTGTTTGGTTGAAACTTCATTTTCCTTGCATAAAAATTCAACGATACTTAGTTTGCAAGTGGAACTACATTGTTAAAAATTCAATTTTTGGTTGATGATTCATCATTTCAATTCAGAACCCTTTTTTGTTGAAAATTGAATTATTTTGTGGAAAATTCGCTATTATTTGTTTAAAAATTTATCTTTTTTAGTTGAAAATTCATTACTTTCTTTGAAAATTCAACTATTTCGTTAACAATTCATTTCTCATGTTTAGAAATTAATATTTTTGATTAAAAGTATAACTTCCATTTTGTGTACAAATTTATCTATTTTAGTTGAAAATTCTTCTCTTTTGGTTGCAAATTCAACTATTCAATTTTTTGTTGAAAATCCATTATTTTTGTTAAATCTTTAACTATTTGTTTGGAAATTCACGTATTTCGTTAGAAATTTGCCTTTTTTGGTAGAAAATATTAACCTTCTTGGTTGAAAATGTATCTTTTTGGATGAAAATTCATTTCTTTGGTTAAGAATCTAACCTGAAAGAAAAAATTAAAAGAATTATGGAAAATGAAAAATTGTTCAGGGAAAATTAAGGGAATTTCGAAATTGGGATTTTGTATCAACCCTCAACAACCAACTGAGTTGAAACCGACTGACAATAATCTAAATCGGACATAGTTAAAACTGATCAAGGAAATAACCAACTGAGTCAATACTAACTAAACGCTAAATGCTAAATCCAACTGAATTAAAACCAACTGAGACAACAACTAAGTTAAATCGACAAGATCCAAACCGATTGAAACAAAAACCAAGCAAGAAAACGACCAATTGACTCAAAACTGAGTACAACTGAATCAGAAAAACCGATTGAAATACCGTCGCAAACACGACTAATTTATGAACCCGAGTCTGGGGTGGAGAATGAATATGCACTGAGATGTATTCAGAGATTTGTCACGCAATATCTCTTTGATTTGCTAATTTATTACATAATTCATGTTCTTCACACAAGGGTACAAAACACACGTACTCGAGAGAGTCGTAAGTGTTCCTTTCTAATTGCGAATTCGTAGTTTCAAACCGGGAAGAAAGCACTTACCGGGAGGAGAAAGAAGGAGGAGAGAATGGAAGATCTTTGATCGTCGCGATTAATTAAGCACGACTGCAGTGCGAAAGGTCGAGCCTCGGGGTATCTAAATAACCTGCACGTGCAAACCAAAAGATCACGACACTCGATTTCAGGTGTAACCGGTATCTGCACTTCATTTTACCTTCCTTTTCACA
Source organism: Andricus grossulariae (assembly GCA_011634705.1). Classification (NCBI taxonomy): domain Eukaryota; kingdom Metazoa; phylum Arthropoda; class Insecta; order Hymenoptera; family Cynipidae; genus Andricus; species Andricus grossulariae. The sequence continues at coordinate 17,266 of JAABKJ010000609.1, read as the reverse complement.
AACTTATACAATTTCATTTCCTGAAAAATTCATTTGTAGGGGGGGGGGGCCTCAAAAACTACGTCACACGCTACTTTGAAAACTTTGTCCACCCTCCCCTCCGCGTCACAAATCATCACACATAGTTTGAACCCCCCAGGTTGGCATTAAAAATACGCCCCCCCCCCCAACCCTTTGAAGTCAGAATTTTGTCTTGGATTTTATTTGAGAAACGGCAAAAATAAAACACAAAACTTAGAAACATAATATTTTTACAGACTTCACAGCTCTAAATGCTCTGAAAACAGGGGAAATATGATGATTTTTAAAATAAAAATAGGGGGGGAAATTCTTAAATATGGGAAAAATTTCTTTAGCAAACATTTTACTTTTAAACTCAAAACAATGAATTTTCAATAAAAATTTAATTTTTAACTAAGAAAGAAGAACTTTCAATCAAATACTTGAATTTCGACTTATAAGAATAAATTTTAAACCAAATGGTCGAATAATTACAAAAAAATTTAATAGGTGATATTTCCATACAAAAATACGTTTTTTTAACATTTATTTTTGCATTTAAGATCGAAATGAGACCAATTTAGATCTCCTCATCAGGGATTATTTATAGGAAAACTACAAAGGTTTGAATGATGAAATCTTATGCTAATTAAAATGCACATAATACCTGAAAATAGCATCGTAGATATTTTTACAAAAAGTTACTTTGTCTAATTTTGCATTCATGGATGAAAAATTTATAAACGTATACAATTATTTTTTATAACAAGAATAAAGAAACGATTTAACCTCCTTGATATTTTTAACCGGTCTTCCAATTATAGCAATTACATTCTCCTAATTTCAATCAATTTGGCTGAAATTGATAATTTTCTACACAAAAAAAAACGATCTATAATAAATATTAAGAATTAAAAATTTAATAATGTAGTAATCTAAATAGATTGTTTCAGTATCAATCAATACTATTTTTATTTTAAATAAAAAAGTTGAATTCCACCCAAAAAGACGAATTTTCAGTACAGTTACATTTTTAAGCGAAAACTACGATTTTTCTACAAAATATTAGAATTTTCGACCATAAAAGATTAATTTTTAACCAAATAGTTGCACTTTTAACCAAGAAAAAATCAAATTTCCACCAAAATAGATGAATTTTTAACCAAGAAATATTTCTCATTAAAAACACAAAATGCCAACCATATTGTTGAATTGTCAATTTAAAAAAAGATGAGTTCTCTACAAACCAGTTAAATTTTAACCGAATTTGCAACCAAAGGGCTTATTTTAAACCAAAACAATAGAATTTTCAACGTTAATAGACGAATTTTTAAGCCAAAATGATTTTTCTGCAAAAAAGTTGAATTTTAACCAAGAAAGTTAATTTTTAAACGAGTTGAATTTTAAACTAAAAGCGGTCAAGTAACAAAGTTGTATGTAGTTCAATTTTCAATTAAAACGATCAATTTTTGTCTGTAAATTGAATATTTCAATTTTCAGTTAAAAAAATTAATTTTCAAACAAAACAAAAATACGAATTTTCAACAAAGTAGTTAAATCCTCAACCAATACAATGTATCTTTAACAAAGGAGTCCAACTATAAAAAAAACAATGAATTCTCAATGAAAATTTTAATACTTGAATTTTTGTTAAGAAAATTAATTTGCAACTAAAAAACGATTTTTCAACAATATAGTTTAATCTTCAACTAAATAGTAGAGTTTTTAACCAAAAGAGATGAATTCCGAACCAAAAATATAATAATAGACTTTTCATTTTAAAATAATAAACTTTCAACGAAAAATAGTTAGATTTTCATTTTCTTATTGGGTTCTATTATTCAATTCGCATTTAAGCGCAAAAAGGGGTGTCCTTTTTTGAACTAATTAAAATTTTTTCAGCATTTCCAAAAATTGTTATATGTGAGCGTCCGCGAAGAAAGGGACCTAATAAGTTATTCTTTCATTTCCAATAATCGGAAATTTTGTAAGTTAATGACTTTTCTTGGTATTAAGCTACAAACATAGGCATGAGAAGCGTTACGCGGAGACCGAACGCAAGATCTTCGAAATCCAGCCCCACCACTTTGTCGCGACGTGTCCGTGAGCTACACTGGCTCGTGCCTAAAAGTGTAGTGGTAAGTGGAGGGGGTGCTTTTCGTAGACGCATCCCCACTACTCAAATTATGTTAGTTCAAATTTTATACGATTAATTTTTAGTTTATACTTTTTTCGTTTCTAAATTTTTTAACTAAAAGGTTCAATTGTTACCTAAAATTGGAGTAGTTAAATTTTTGTTTGGGAGCATTAATTTTGAAGAAAAATAAAGAATTTTCTACAAAACAATTTTGTACCAAATAGTAGAATTTTCTATCAAATTTTTTAATTTTCAAATCAAAAAGACGAATTTTCTACAAAACAGTTTAATTTTGTACCAGATAGTAGAATTTTCTACCCATTTTTTTTTTAATTTTCAAGTAAAAAAGACGAACTTTCCACAAAACAGTTTAATTTTGTACCAAATAGTTAACTTTTCAAACCAAAAAGGCGAATTTGCTTCAAATTAGCTTAATTTTGTACCAGATAGTAGCATTTTCTATCAATTTTTAAAATTTTCAAGTCAAAAAGATGAACTTTCTACAAAACATTTTAATTTTGTACCAAATAGTAGATTTTTCTACCAATTTTATTATTATTCAAGCCAAAAAGACGAACTTTCTATAAAACAGTTTGATTTTGTACCAAATAGTAGAATTTTGTACCAAATTGTTGACTTTTCAAACCAAAAAGATGAATTTTCTACAAAACAGTTTAATTTTATACCAAATAGTAGAATTTTCTATCAAATTATTGAATTTTGTACCAGATAGTAGAATTTCATACCAATTTTTTTAATTTTGAAGACAAAAAGACGAACTTTCTACAAAACAGTTTAATTTTGTACCAAATAGCAGATTTTTGTATTTTTGGATGTGATGTTAGTCCAAATTTTATTTGGTTAATTTTTAGTCTACATTTTTTTCGTTTCTAAAAATTTTGAACTGAATAGTTGAATTTTTAAGCCACAAAAACATTAATTTTCAACTAAAAATGATGTAATGTAATTGTTATTAAGGAGAATTAATTTATATATAAAAAAAAACGATTTTTCTGCAAAACTGTTTAATTTTATACCAAATTGTTAAATTTTCAAATCAGAAGGAAGATTTTTCTATAAAAAAAGTTGAATTTTTAACCCGAAAATATGAATTTTCAACACAATAGTAAATTATTAGATTTTGAATAAAGAAGCATGAAATTTATGTTAATTTATTCAAAATTATCAAAAATTCAAAAAGAATTGCCAGACTCAATTTAAATATGTCTATAAATTTGCGGACATTTTTGGTCATTTTAACGGTAAATATGGTAACTTACCAATGAATTACCCAATATTCATTTTTAGAAATTTCTGGAAATTTATGGTAATTTGTACCGGTAAATATAGTAACTTACCATAAATGACCCAATATTCATTTTTTAAAATTTGCGGAAATTCATTAAAGTTTTCACCTATGACGTCACTTTTCAGTCCCCAGGGAGTAAAAATTACTTTTTACTCCCTAGGGAGTAAAAAGTAGAGCTTTAGCCCCGCTTCATAGGGGTCGAAAAGGGCTGCAATCATGCATGTGTCATAAAAAAGTTATTTTGCAACTATTCGGTTGAATTTTCAACAAAATAATTAAAATTTCAGTTTAAAAAAAATCATTTTTAACAAAAAAAAAAGATTTTAAAATAAAATTATAAATCTTCAACCAGAAAAAAAGAATTTTCAATAAAGTACTTCAACTTTCAACCAAGGAGTTGAATTTTAAATATTGAAAGATGACTTTTTAACAAAATACTTAAATCCTCATCCAAAACAGATTATTTTTAAATAAATAATTTGATTTTTAACCAAAAAATTTATTTTCTTAAAAAAAGACTAATTTTCAACAAAATACATAAATGTTCAACCAAATAATTAAATTTTCTACAAAATTGTTTAATTTTTCGGCCGAAAATACGAATTTTCTACAAAGAAGTTTAATTTTTAACCCAAAAATGAGAATTTTCAAAAAAAAGTTAATTTTCAACCGAAACAGATCATTTTTTAACCGGACAGTTGCATTTTTAACCAAAAAGTTCGCATTTAAGTGGACTTTAAATTTAACTATTCCAGTTGAAGATTCATAATTCTTCCTTCATAATTCAGCCTTCTTCGGTAGAAAGCTAATCTTCTCGTTTTGAAATTTACTCTTTTTTGGTTAAAAATGCATCTGTTTGGTTGAAAATCAACTTTTTTTTTTGAAGATTCATGTTTTCGTATTGAAAATTCAAATGTTTTACAGAAAATTAGTCATTTGGTTGCAAAGTTTAGCAATTTGGATGAACTTGTTTTTCTTTTTTGTCTGAAAAATCTTTTTGAAGAAAATTCGTCTTTTTTTGGAAAATTCAGCATTTTTGTTGTAAATTCATCTTTTCGGATGAAAATTTGAATATTTTTTGAAAATTAATTTTTTTAAACTGAAAGTTTAACTATTCCTGTTGAAAATTTATCATTTCATTTTTAAAATTAATTTTTTTTTTAGTTAAAAATTCGCCTTCTTTGGTAAAAAATTAATCTTTATTAATTGAAAATTCGTCTTCTTGGTTGAAAAATGAATCATTTAAATTGTAAATTCATCTCTTTAGTTGAAAATTTACCTTTTTTAGTAGAAAATTCAACTATTTGTTTGAAAATTCATGTATTGTGTTAAAAATTCATCTTTCATGTTAGAAAATCAATTTTCCTGGTTAAAAATGATTATTTTTTTTTTAAATTGAAAAATTCATTTTAATTGAAAATCAATCTCTTTGGTTAAAAATCTAACTATTTTGTTGAAATATAGTTTTCTTCTTGTTAAAAATTAATTTTTTGTACTGAAAATTTAACTTAAATATTTTTAGATGAAAATTTATCTTTTTTAATATAAAATTCAAATATTTGTTTGAAAATTCATGTATTTTATTGGAAGTTCGTCTTTTTGGTTTTAAAATTCATCTCTTTTTCTAAAATTTTCATACTTTTTGTTAAAAACGCAACTAATTAATTTTTTGTTTAGAATTTTTCTTTCTTGGTTGAATATTCTACTACTTTGTTAAAAAATATATTATTTTGTTGAAAATTCAACTCTTTGGTTGATAATCTATATTTTTTGTTGAAAATTCCACTAACTCCTAAAAAATTCGTCGTTTTGGTTTGCAAATTTAACTATTTGGTCGAAAATGCAACTGTTTTTCGTTGAAGCTTAATCTTTTTTGAATAAAAACTAGACCATTTGGTTTAAAATTCATCTCTTCAGGTTAAAAATTCAACTACAGTGAAACCTGGATTTAGCTCCCCTGGATTTTGCCCTTCCGAGAATTGACGGCGCGCCGTGGTGATAGAGAGACAAAATAGTTCCGAGTCTCTGGATTTAACGTCAAGGTCAGCCCAAAACTAGCGTTAAATCCAGGTTCGGCTGTATTTGGTGGAAAAATGATCTTTCTTGGTTTAAAATGAACTTTGTTGTTTAAAATTCATTTTTTCGGGGTTAAATTAAACTACTTGATTGAAAAGACATTTTTTTTGTTTGAAAATTCAATTGTTTTGTGGAAGATTTGAATTTTGAAATTTGAATCTGACATTGTTTATTTCCGCTTTTAAAAGATTCTATGTTAAAAATGTTACAAGAATCAAAAAGTGGCCGGGAAAAGTGAAGGAATTTTGAAAATGAAGTTTTTTTTTGTTTTTTGAACTAAAATGCTAAATGAAATAAGGCTAATACGAGAATGGAAATGAGGGAGGGTTGAAGCAACTGCTATCGATTAGCGGGATACCTGACAACGTTCCCGGAATTGGAATTACGATCGTTCGTAAATCGTAAATCAGACAGTGTGTCTGTGTATAACGAGAACTTTCCGAAACTCTGCGTCATGAGCAATTCCGATTGGCGATTTTGTTCACCCCCGTCGACTCACCCTTTATTTTCCCTAGACATCGACCCCGCTTGATGAGCGAGAACTTTTCTGCCCCTCCCTAGTTTATGTCTAATACTTGCTATTACGCACGATAATCAAACAAACTTTCAATTATCTCAATCTTCTTTCTATTCTCTTTCCAAGGGTTTATTTTCGCCGTAATCCAGCCTGAACCGTTTCTAATTGGCGTGCATAATAGTGCGCAATATACTCGAATGAGTACTTGCGCACTATGGACCTTCCGAGGCGAGAGTCGTTTATGAAATTTGAAGAAATTTCCCGGAAATACTTGGACCAGTCGTGACAATTTTTTTTGCGGGACGGTTGAAATTTGAAAAATTTGGATATGTTCGCCTCAAATTAATTACAGCACTTTCGAAATTTCAGACTTTACACTCTTTCCACTTTTTGAAGAATTTATATTTTTTCTCTTTTTTAAGAAACTTTTGTCTAGATCGAAAATTCGACGTTTTTTTATTAAAAATTCATTTTGTTGTTGTTGTAAAAAAGTCATCTATTTTGGCTGAAACTTCAGATTTTCTGGTTGAAAATTTAACTGTTTGGTTTTTGGTTAAAATTCTTTTTTTTTGTATGAAAATTCGACTATTTGGTTGAAAATTCATCTTTTTGAATTGAAAATTCAACTGTTTGGTTAAAAAATGTAAGCATATTGTTAAAAATTTAATTCTTGTGCTTATACTTCAATTATTTAAAAAAAAAAACATATTTTTTGGTCGAGAGTATTACATTCGTCTTTTTGGATAGAAAATTCGTCCGTTTGGTTAAAGTTCAATCTTTTTTATTTGAAAATTTCACCGTTTGGTAAAAAATAATATACAATAATAGTAATATAAAAATAATAATAATATTTTTAATAAGCAAAATTAATTTAATATTATATTATATATAATTATAATAATGAAATATTATCAAACCCACATTCAAATGAAGTTAATTTATTTCATTTTTTTTTTCTTAAAAGAAAATTTAATCCTTTTTGTTGAAAATTCAACTGTTTTCTAAAAAATTAGTCAATTTTACATTTGATAATTCATCTTTTTGAGTTTGAAAGTCAACATTTTCCTAAAACATTCTAATTTTCACCTCCTTGCACATATTTTTTTTGGTTTATAATCTTTTTCGGTTTAAAATATCAACTATTATATTTTTCGTTGAGAATTCGTGTCTTTGTCTTGAAAATTCAACTATTAAGTTGAAAATGCAACTGTTTTTGGTTGAAGTTTAATTTGGAAATTAAACCATTCGGTTAGAAATTCATTTTTTTAGGTTGAAAATTCAATTTTTTTGTTGAAACTTCGTTGTTTTTCGACGAATTTACATGTTTTTGATTTAAAGTTAAAATCTTTTTTGGCTGAAATATCAACTAGTATGGTTTTTCTTAAAAAGTCGTCTTTTTTTTTGTTAAAAATTTAACTATTTGGTTAAAAGTTGAACTGCTATATTAAAAATTCATATTTTTTGTTTAAAGTTTAACTATTTTGTTAAAAAATCATTTTTTTTGTTGAGAATTTATTTCTTTAGTTCTAAATTTAAGTATTTAATTGAAAAGTTAATGCAATTTGTTAAAAATTCATTTTTTTTTGTATTTGAAGATTTGTCGCTTTAGTTAAAAAAGTAACTTTTTTGTTGTAACGTTCATTTTGTCTTGGTTGAAAATAAATTTTTTTATATGGAAATTCTACTGTTTAAATTATTAAAAATGATTTTTTTTTAATTTAACTGTTATATTGATTTAAAATGACAATATTTTTTGGTTAAAATATCAACTATTATATTTTTCGTAGAGAATTCATTTTTTGTTGTTGAAAATTCCACTACTTGTTTAAAAGTTGAACTACTATGTTAAAAAAATTAATCTTTCGTGTTTACAATTCAATTATTTTGTTTAAAAATAGTTTTTTTTTGTTTGAGAATTTATTTATTTGGTAAAAAATTATATATTTCGTTGAACATTCGTTTTGTTTTCGTTGAAAATGAATTTTTTTTATCTCAGAATGGAATGGATTTTTTTTCAATTCAACTGTTATTGATTTTAAAAACCATATTTTTTGGTTGAAATATCAACTATTATATTTTTAGTTAAGTTGTTGTCAGAGTTGTTTAAAATTCAATTATTTTGTTCAAAAATAATTTTTTTGTATGAGAATTTATCTCTTTGGTTAAAAAATTATATATTTTGTAGAACATTTCTTTTGTTTTGGTTGAAAATAAATTTTGTATCTCAAAATTGAAAATTCTTTTTTGGTTGAAATATCAACTATTATATTTTTCGTTGAGATTCGTCTTTTTTGGATTGAAAATTCATTTTTTTTGTAGACAAGTCATCTTTCTTGGTTAAAAATTATTTTATTTGTTTTGTTGAAGATTCAACTATTTGGTTCAAATTTTCTTAGGAATATCGAACAATTTTTCAGAAATTGTAGTTTGAGTTTAGGCCAAAAATGTGAAATTTTGTCTCAAATTCTGAGAATTCAAAATTTAACTAATTCAGATTTAGAGATCCAATCCTCTTCATAAAACATAAACGGTTTAATTAATATAATCTCTTTTCAAAACTTGACCACGCCCATAATTATTCCATAATTACATATGTCAACATAACCTCGAATTTCAATTAAATTTTTGATAAATTGGCGGTAAATTCAAATTTAGATAGTTTACATCACAAAATTTAAATATTTTAACAGTAAAACTCAGGGTGTCTAGCGTCCTGGAAAAACCTCAAAATGTTAGGAAATTTTTGTTTAAAGGCAGGGAATTGGTTTTTCGAGAGCATGTTTAATTTTTTGTATAATTGTAATATAAAATTAAATATCAATATTTTTTCATTTTCTTTTTTAGTTAACAATTCAACTATTTATTTGAAAATTCATGTAGTTTGTTGAAAATTCGACGTTTTGATTGAGAATTTATCTTTGTAGGTTTAAAATTTAACTATTTGGTTAAAAGGTCATAAATTTTGTTGAAAATTCAACTTTTTGGTTGAAAATTTAACTATTTTGTTGAAAATTCATTTTATTTGGCTGAAATATTTACTATTTAATTTTGCGCTGAGAATTCATGTATTTGTTGAAAATTCAACTGTTTTTGGTTAATGTTTGAGTTTTTTGTTTCAAAATTCGAACATTTGGTTGAAAATTCATTTTTGCAGGTAGGAAATTCAACTATTTTGTTGAAAATTTGTCTATCTGGACAGGAAATTCGACATTGTGGATTGGTATAATTCAATTTTTTTTTAATTAAACAAATTAAATTAATTTTTTAAACTAGAAATTTCACTTTTTCATTTCTGATTGGAAATTGATCTGTTTTACTTCAAAATTCAACTATTTTGTCGAAAATTTATCCTTTTTAATTGGAAATTCCAGTATTTGGATAAAAATTAATGTATTTTGTTGAAAATTCGTCTTTTTTGGTTCCAAATTAACGATTTTGGTTGAAAATTTAATTAATTGATTGAAACTTAAACTTTGTTGAAGATTCGTTTTTTTTTGTCACAAATTAATTTTTTTTAATTGATAATTTAAGCAACACAGTTGAATATTCCACAATTTTAGTTAAAAATTCATCTCTTCCGCGGTTGAAAATTCAACTATTCCAGTTGACAATTCACCATTTTAGTTTAAAATTCATCGCTTTGTTTGAAAATTGAACTATTTTGACGAAAATTCGTTTTTTTGTTTTGTTTTAAAATGAATTTTTTAAACTGGATATTTAACTATTCCATTTTTGGTTAAAAATTTATTTATTTTTATTCAAAAGTTTACCTAGTTGGTTGGAAAATTATCTTTTTCATTTAAAAATTCAAGTATTTCGTTGAAAATTCGTCTTTTTTGGTAGAAAATTAATGCTTTGTGCGAGGCTTTGGGTTGAAAATTTTATTTCTTACCTTAAAAATTTAATTACTTCATTGAAAACTAAACGTAAATTAGGATTTTTTACCATAAAATCAGAGTTTGAGGCTGTAAAATAAATTTCGCATATGAAACTTTTTTTTTACTTCTACTAGACCTAAAAATTCGACTATATTTCTTGAAAAGTATTTTTTCACTGCAAAAATAAGGTACATGGAAAAATGAACTCTTGTCCTGGAAAACCTGGAAAATTCCTTGCATTTTTTTTTAAAGAAACGCTAGACACCCCGAGTAAAATTTCTTCTATTTTTATTTATAAATATATTTATAAAAGTAAATAACTTATATGTAACTACGTAAATAACGTAAACAATAAAAAAATTGTTAAAAATCATAAATTAAAATTTTTTTTAATCATCCTAAATTTTGTCATATTTTCCGTTATATTTCCGGAACTTAATTTCCCGAGAATTTAAGAACTCTAGGCTTGACATCGCCTAGCGACGGCTGAAGTATTTTTTTTTACAATCGCCGTGACTCACGCTCAGTGGACGCGTGCATTCATTGGTGGTTACTGGACAGAGTTTAGACGATCGATAACTCAACCGAGTTAAAGCTGCTTTTCATTCGGACACTTAGCGAGTACGAGTACCAGTACCTAGAGCAAAGAGGACTCAGAGGACTCACATATGTTGGACTGGTGCACCAGTTGCATCTTGGTCACATTAAAATGAGTCTTGGGCAAGAGACAGTGGAAGTGGGACACGTGGGTGAGAATAAAGGGGAGGGGGAATGAGAAAAAATAGGGAGAGTGAGAGAGAGAAGAAGGAAGAGAGAGAGGGAGAAAGAGGAAGAGAGAGAAGAATGAGTGAGTGTAAGAGAGAGAAGAAGGGAGAGAGTGTGAGCGAAGAAGGGAGAGAGAGAGAGAGAGAGAAAGGAGGAAGAGAGTGTAAAGAGAAGAGGAAGAGAGAAAGGGGCTTGGTGTCTCGTTTCTCGTGTAAGATTCGCAGGAAAGTAGTGAGCAAAAGATTAAAAAAAATGGATGGTGGAGAAAAGAGGCGTGGAGAATTCACAAAGGAAAAAGCGCGCATCGCTATTATTCAAGCATGCAAGCTTTAAGGTTTTACGCTCTAATAACCACGAATACCAAATGTCGTGTCATACTTGAATCCGCTAGTGATTGATCAGTGATCGCGTTGATGAAATATGGAGAACTTGATTCATGGTTTTATTTTTGATCGAATCAAATATTAGATTTTTAAAGTTAAGGAGATTTAGCTTTTGAAATTTATATTATGTTCTAAATTTATTGTGCTCGATTTTATGGAAATGGGAATATTTTTTGGTGGGAGGTAGTGTGGCTCAGATGGTAGCGTGCTTGGGTTTTGAGTGTTGGAGTCGATAAGGACCCTTCTGTGGGTTCGAATCCCGACAGAGAGAAGACGGACAACCAATTTTTTTTTAAAGGTTCGGTTGTGCTAGAGGTCCCATTCGATTTTGAATTTCTGAATAAGTTTTTTTTGGATCTAATGAGTAAACAATATAAATGCTTGTAACTAACAATGTTGTAAAACTTTAATTGAAAAAGCTAGAAGAAGCAATATTGTATGAAAAAAAATTCTTAAAAGAACCTCTCGATTTTTCAAGAACAATTTATTTTATTAAGTAATAATAATAATAATTTGATTTTATTTATTATATTATTATTTACATTTAATTTCTTTATTTTATTTGATTATAATTTTTTAAAGTTATTTAAATAGTTTATAAACAACATTGATTTGTGGAATCAAAAAAATAATATTTTAATATAGTTTTAAATAATTATTTTTAATTTATAAATTATAATATAATTAATAATTATTATAGTTTATTCAATATTTATTCTTTTATTAATTTAATTTATCTTTTATTAATAATCTTACACCCTTTTTAAAAGAATTTTCATCTTTTTCTCGTTTTTGCCTAAATTTTTGGGTTGAGAATTCTAATATTTTGGTTAATGATTCAACTGTTTTGATTAAGGAATAAACCATTTTTTTTAATTCGTCCTTTTTGGTCGAATTCCACTGTTTTTGATTTAAATTGAAATCTTGGTTGAAATATCAAATATTACCCTTTTTGATGAGAATTCTTATTTTTTGGTTGAGAACTCAATTATTTTGGTTCAGGATTCAAATATTTTCTGAAAATTATTATTTTTTTTATTGAATTCAACCGTTTTTTATTGAAATTAAAATCTTTCTTCGTTTTCACATTTTTGGTTAAGAATTCATTTTGGTTGAAAGTTGAAGTACATTTTAAAGAATTATTATTTTTTTAAATTAAAGATTCATCATTTTAATTAAAAATTCATCTTTTTGTTTGAAAACATCACTGTTTCCTTGAAATTCGTTTTTTTTCTTGTTTCAAAATTGATTTTTTTTTTTAGCCAAAACTGTTTCATTTTTTGTTAAAAATTTATATTTTGAATTGAAAATTTATCTTTTCCAGTTGAAAATTCATTTTTGTTGTTAGTAAATTGTTCTTCTTGATTGAGAACTAACATTTTTGGTTAAAAATACAACCGTTTGGTTACGAATTCAAATGTTGTTTAAAAAATTTCTTTTCGTTGAAATTAACTGTTTTTGATTTTAAATTTAAATATTTTTTGGTTGAAATATCAAATTTTTGTTGTTAAAAATTAATATTTTTTGGTTGAAAAATCAACTACTGGGTTGAAAATTGAACTACTTTGTAAAAAATTAATTTTTTTGTTTGTTAAAGATTTTTCAAATTAATTGAAAGTTCCACTATATGTTTATAAATTAACGTTTGTTTGAATATTGAACGATTTATTTGAAAATTGAACTATTCGGTAGAAAATTAACTTTTTTGTTTAAAATTCATATTTTCGGGTTGAAAATTGAACTATTTTTGTGCGTGTTGAAAATTAGGTTATTTAACTGAAAATTTATCCTATTTCACTGTCGACTGAAAATTAATCTTTTTAGTTAAAAATTCAATTATTTACATTAAAATGCATGTATTTGGTAGAAAATTCGTCTTTTCTGGTGGAAAATTAATCTTCTTAGTGGAAGATTCATCTTTTTTGTTAAAAATTTAATTATTTTGTCAAAAAATTATATTTTTACTTTGATAATTCTTGTTTTTTGTTGAAATTTCACCTTCTTTGGTAGAAAGTTATCTTCTTGGTTGAAAATTTAACTGTTTTGCAGAAAATTCGTCTTTGTGGCTTGAAAATTGCAAAATTTATTTGAAAAGTCGTCTTGTTGGGTAAAAATTTAATTATTTGATTAAAAATTTATCTTTTGGGCTTGAAAATTAAACTGTTTATTAAAAAATTCGTCTTTTTGTCTTGAAAATTCATCAGTTTTGTAAAAAATTTGTTTTCTTTTTATTCTTGAAATTTATTTTGTTAAAAATTCAACTATCTTGGTAGAAGATTAAATATTTGGTTAAAATTTTCTTTTCCTTTTGTTGAAAATGACCTGTTTAGTTGAAAATTTATCTGTTCGATTTTTGGTTGAAAATTGTTGTTTTTTTTTTTTTTTTTCGTTGAAAATTCAAGTATTCAGTAGAAAGTTTATCTATTTGGTTCAAAATTCAATTATTTCGTGAAAATTCAACAATTTTCTTGGTTGAAATTAATTTTTTTCTTCAAAACTTAAAATTCAACTGCTTATTTAAAAGTTAAACTTTCATCCAAATATTGTTTTGTTAAAAAAACATTTTTTTTAAGATTCGCCTTCTTGGTTGAAAATCCAACTGTTTTGTAGAAAATTCGTCTTTTTGGCTTGGAAATTCCACAATTTAGTTGAAAATTCGTCGTTTTTGGGTAAAAATGTTTAATTATTTGATGAAAAATTTATCTTTTGGGTTTAAAAATTATATGGTTTGTTAGAAAATTTGTCTTTTTGGCTTTTAAATTCAACAGTTTTGTAGAAAATTCGTTTTCTTTTTATTCTTGAAATTTATTTTGTTAAAAATTCAACCATCTTGGTAGAAGATTAAATTTTTTTTTTCTTCAAGTTTATCTATTTGGTTCAAAATTCAACAATTTTTTTAAAAAGTCATATTTCTTGCTTGAAAATTCTTTTTTTTTGGGTTGAAAATTCAACAATTTGATTGATTTTTTTTCCTGACTAAAAATTTTGTTTGATTGAAAATTCAACTATTTTTTCGACCATTTATCTTTTAAATTTAATAATTCATCTCATTCTGTAAAAATTTCACCTCTTTTGGTTAAAAATGCAACTGGCTGTTTAAAAATGATTCTCTTTCGATTGCAAAGTAATTTTTTTCTTCAAAACTTAAAATTCAACTACTTGTTCGAAAGTTAAACATATACTTTGTTAAAAAATCATTTTTTTAAGATTCGCCTCTTTGGTTGAAAATTTAACCATTTTACTGAAACTGTTACTATTTTGTTGAAAATATGTTTTTGTTTGGTAGGAAATTTTTTTTTTATGATTAAATGTAAGTACTTCATTTTTAGTTAAAAATTTATCTTTCTTGCTTGAAAACTGAACTCTTTTATAGAATATTTAATTATTTTGTTGAATTTATTTTTCTATTTTCTTGAAAAATCGCCATATTTCCCCTCTCTTAAGAGCAATTTGGCTCCTGAAGTCTGTAATAAGCTCCTAAATTATTCTTACGTTTTTGGCAAACAATTGCAACTCTCGAGAAAAAAACTGGGAGACTTTTCGAAAGTTTCAAACATGAAACTTCTTCGACACTGCAAACACTTGAGCCCACACATTCACGGAGCAAAAAGCCTCTCTCGTCACCACCTTCAGAGAAGGTGACATCAGCCACACTTTCCTGGTAGAACTGAGTGCCCCAAACCCATCGCCATCCAGCAGCAGCACCTGAACACATGTTTCGGAAGATTATGGAGAAGAATCGATATTGCTTTTCGCTTCAGTTGACAGTCAAGAAGTCTGTCAAATCCCATTGTCTAAATCGCCCTAAAGCGTTCGGCGCTTACTAGAGCACGAAGCTGGTCCTAAAGCTAGAAGCTGCCTGGAGCTTAAAGCTCTTTCCTAAAGTCGTCTTCGGCGTCATCATCGTCGTCGGGGATGCCTGGTTGGTTATATGGGTGGACGGGTGGGGGTGGGTGGTTCGTTGGTTGGTTCCTTCGTTCCCTTTCCTTCCTTCATTCGTCGCACACACCCAGCCGGTTTACACACTCGCGCACACACTCAGCCGACGCGTCGGCTGAGTGTGTGCATCGTGCCTCGTTTTAATTTTAGCCTCCGTGTCGTGACATGCTGCCCCTGCTGCCGTGTCGCCTGGCTGCATGGAAGGCGGCAGCACGAGGAGCGAAGAGGATCGGATCGTTGACCCGACATCACCTACAAATATTTCTCATGCCTAAGGCTAAGGGCGATGTGTCATGTCAACGTTAATCCTCGGGCCGTTTTGACCCCGCTGGACTTTTCCTCTCGAATCCACTGTCGTCTTTCCATTCGTCGCATTCACTCTTTCCACTCGCCTCCTATCTTGTTGGGCCAGACCTAACGTTTGGCCTGAAAAGCCCGGATTTATTGCCCCGACGCATTTTCCACGGTAGACGCGGAAAGAAAGGTGTGAAATATTGCAGGAATAATTCAAGTTCGCAACGTTTTATATACGAAAATATAAAATAATAATTTAATTAAGGAAATACATTTTTAGTTATTGTAATAGTAATTTTCTTTAACAAGTTACTGGCATTTGATTACGGATAATTTAAGTAAAAGTTTCATATTAATATCCCTACCGGAAGACTGCCATTTTGTACAATTTATTAAATAAAAAAAATTGTGAACATTAAAAAGATTGAGGTTGAACTCTATGATTTTATTTAATAAATTATTGGTATTTGATTAAGGACAACTCCAACAAGGGTTTTTGTCTCAATATCCAAAGTAGTTCAACTTTCAACCAAGTAGTTGAATTTTCAACAAAAAAATATAATTCTCATGAAAATATGTAATAGTTGATATTTTAACTACTAAAAGATTTTAATTGAAAGTAAAAAATTGTTAAATTGAACCAAAAGGACGCATTTTTAATCATAAAGATAAGCTTTCTACAAAAAAGTTGAATTTTCAACCAAATAGTTCAACTTTTTACCAAATTGTTGAAAATTCAAACCAGAAAGACGAAGTTTCTATAAAATAGTTTAATTTCCAACCCGAAATTATGAATTTTCAAAAAAGAAGTTTGTTTAACCAAATACTTGACTTTTCTTAAAAAATATTTGAATTTTCAAGTCCGAAAGACGAATTAAAAAAAAACAGTTGAATTTTGTACCAAAAAGGATCAAGTATTAAATTCTTAGAACAATAATTTAACTTTTTAACCAAACAATAAAATTCTTAAACAAAAAAGATGAATTTTAAAGAAATAAATGATGAGAATGTAAAAATGTGATACTTGATGTTTCAACTAAAAAATATGTTAATTTTAAATAAAAAAACTGTTGAATTGAACCAAAAAAATACGAATTTTAAAATAAAAAAATGAATTCTTAACAAATCAAAAAAAAATTCAATTTCAAATAAAAAAATTGAATTCAACCAAAAAATACAAATTTTGAAGCAAGATAAATTCTTTACAAAAAATTTGAAACTATAATTGTTAAATTTCGAACGGCAAGAAAGAAAAAATTTCAATAAATTATTGAATTTTCAAGCCAAAAAGGCGATTTTTTTATAAAACAGTTAAATTTTCAAGAAGGAAGTTAATTTTGAACAAAATACATACATTTTTAACCAAGTCGTTAAATTTGCAATCAAGAGGATAAATTTTCCACCAGAAAAGAAGAATATTTAACAAGGTATATAAATTTTGAACCAAATAGTCGAATTTTCGACCAAGGAGAATAATTTTGTCACCAAAAAGTCGAATTTTCAACAAATTATATGAATTTTCAACTAAAGAAAAATAGTTTAATTTTTAAACTAAAAAATAGTTTAATTTTTAAGATAAAAAGTATCAATTTTCAACAAAAAATGCAGTAGTTAAATTTTAATTTTTAATTTAAAAAGACGAATTTTCTACAAAACAGTTTAATTTTGTACCAAATAGTCGAAAAAAATTTCTAACCAAAAATAAAAAACGAATTTTCAACTAAATTGTGAATCTTCAACCAAAAAAATGAACTTTTAAAAATGTTGAACTACATTCTACTAAAAAGTTGAATTTTTCACCTTGAAAATGAATTTTCAACAAAAAATGTAATAGTTGATATTTCCACAAAAAAGGTGTTAATTTAAAATTAATAACATTTTTATCTAACAAAAGAGATTTTCTACCAGAAAAGACGAATTTTCCACAAAATACGCAAATTTTCAAACAAATAGTGCAATTTGCTATTA
>JAABKJ010000608.1:0-47466 GCA_011634705.1 Andricus grossulariae | reverse complement strand
ATGGTATGGTATGGTATGGTATGGTATGGTATGGTATGGTATGGTATGGTATGGTATGGTATGGTATGGTATGGTATAGTATGGTATGGTATGGTATGGTACGCTGTATTGTAGTCTAGTATAACACGGTACGGTACAGTACTGTATAGTGTAGTATAGTACTGGACGATACTATACTGTACTGTACGGTACAGTAAAGTACAGTACTGTATAGTATCGTACAGTATAGTCTAAATTTAGGTAAAGTAAATTAACGTGAAGTAATTTTAGTAAACCATAGTATAGTATAGTCGAAACCCTAAAGTAAGGTAAAGAAAAAAAACGTAAAGGAAGGACAGTACAGTATAGTCTGAATTAAGGTAAAGTAAATTAACATAAGTATCATCTAAACTATAAAGTAAAGCAGAGGCAATTAACGTAAAGTAAGTACAGTGAAGTATAGTATAGTATAATATATTACAGTATAGTATAGTATATAATAGCAAATTTTAGTATAGAAAATAATAATTTTAAATTCGCATTTGGTTCGGCCTACTCGCCCACGACTCGTACTGGAAAAACTACACTCGTCGAAAAAGTCACACTTCTCCTAGGTGCATAATACATAATCGTCAATTGATGGAACGAGTTAGAAATAGTGTGAGGAGAAATTCTGCCTAAGAAATAAGCCCTAGAATTTATAATGCTAACAACTCTATCGGAGTGTCAGTTCCATGGATGTGTATCATAGACATACGAGATCTAATGTAGGAAGCTCACTGTGCCAGACAGATTTGATGCATCGGCGGATAAGTAGCGTTGAGTTCTCGCTTCATTTATCAAGGAACTAGCCCACCTGTCGTCACTCCTTGGCACGTTCGTTCCTCCGCAGCCGCATCCGATGCAGTCTCAACTGAGAGGAGGGTCTCTTCTTGCAGACGCGTGCATCGTACATTAGGTGCGTGTAAACGCATCTCATTGTCAAAATGAAATACGAACGTAGACGATATACGAGCTGCCTGCATATTCTGTCGACTCGACTGGCTCCACCGATAACAAACATCAACTCGATTTACATCGGCACTTACAGTACCCTCCAGAAGTATGAGGATAACTAAAAAACTAGAGATTAAAAGCATGCATGCAATTCTCATGATTCAACTTCAACTCAGGTAAAATCTAGGCAAATAGTGGCAAAAATTAGAAAGATAGAAACGATAGACTTTGAAATCTCCTTTTTAAAATGAGCTCATTAAACTGTAGAAATATTTTCTGGTTCTTGAATTATCATCACAAATGTAGAAGCATGTACTAGGCGGAAATCGCTTGGTCGAGGGCACAGTGAGCATAAAAAATCTCTGTGGACAAATTGATTTTCAGACTTCAATTTCTAATCGATTTGCATTTGTTTTCAAATGAAAGAAAATAAAATCGTGCTGAAAAAAAAATTTCACTTCAGACGAGCGCCGTTTTAATAACACATTTTCGTTTAATCCAAAATACCTTATGTCAGTGATCAAAGTATCTGAGAACATTGTCCAGTAATAGTTTCAAAGTTTAATTAATAATTTGTTATGTAATAAACAATATTCATTAACAATTGCTTCCTAAAGTCATTTTTAATAAGAATAAGACCATTTTTTACCAAATCGACCAGAATGAGTAGGCAATGAACCTTATTTGTATATTTTTTCATCACATAACAATTAAAAATTGTTCAAACGAGCCTAATTTACAAATTCATGCTTATTGTTTATAAAAAATTCGATCAACTAATGTTCCGTTTACACTTATGTATTTGAGTGTGAATCCATAAAATACGAAGTGTTTTGTGGGCATGGAGTTATATTTATGTGCTCTCCTTCAGCTGCACACATAAAGTATTTTGAGGCATTAGGCAAACGGGTCATTTATTTTCTATTTCACATCTTCGCACACAGTGTTTTCATGCATTGGATGATATTCATTGGTTTTTGCTCATTGAGCTTCACTAGTAAAGTATTTTGTCGGCATTTTTAGTTATATTAATTTTTTTCTCGTTCAGATTTCCACGTAGTGTTTTTAGGCATTAGCTGATATACATTTGTTTCCTCATTAAGCTTCACAAGCACAGTATTTTGTCGGTATGGGGTTATTTGCATTTTTTTCTTTGTTAGCTTCAAACGTACTATTTTTAGGCTCTGGATAGTATTAATTTTTTTCTCATTCAGCTTCACCCGTAAATTGTTTTTTCGAGATTTTGGGTAACATTCACATATTTTGTGGTTCAGCTTCACACGTAAAGTGTTTTTTAATATGAGGTGACATATTTGTTTGTTTTCTGGCTCAGCTTCATACGTGAAGTGTTTTTTCGGCATAGGCTTCACATTCAGCATCACAAGTATATACTTTGTTTGGTCGGCATAGGGTGATATTCACTTATTTTCTTGCTCAGCTTTACTTGTTGTCTTTCTCAGCTTCACTTGTTTTCTTGCTCAGCTTCCAACGTACTGTTCTTAGGCTCTGGATGTTAATAATGTGTGTTCTTATTCAGCTTCACATGCAAAGTGTTTGGTCGGATTTTTAAGTGATATTCTTTTATTTTTTGGTCCAGCTTTACACGTAAAGTATTTTGTCGGCATTTCGGGTAATATTCACTTATTTTCTGGTTCAGCTCCAAACGTAAAATGCTTTTTAATATTAAATGATAGTTTTGTTTGTCCTCTGGCTCAGCTTCACACGTAAAGTGTTTTGTCGGCATGGAGTTCACATTCAGCTTCACAAGTGAAATGTTTGTTTGTACTGTTTTTAAGTTCCGAGTATTATTCATTCGTTTTGTCATTCAGCTTCACACGCAAAGTGTTTTGTCGGATTTTCAATCTCTTATTTTCTGGTTCAGCTTCACACGTAAAGTATTTTGTCGGTATTTTGGGTAATATTCACTTATTTTCTGGTTCAGCTCTATACGTAAAATGCTTTTCAATATTGGATGATATTTTGTTTGTTCTCTACTCAGCTTCACACGTTAAGTGTTTTGCCGGCATAGGGTTCACATTCAGCTTCACAAGTAAAGTGTCTTGTCGGCATAGGGTAATAATATCCACTCATTTTCTTGCTTAGCTTCACTTTTTTTCTTGCTCACCTTCACTTGGTTTTTTGCTCTTAACACGGGAAGTGTTTTGTTGACCTTTTAAGTAATATTCTCTTATTTTCTGGTTCAGCTTTAGACGTGAAGTTTTTCGTCGGCATTTTGGATGACACTCACTTATTTTCTGGTTCAGCTTCACGCTTGAAGTATTTTTATTATTTGATAATAATTTTGTTTGTTTTCTAGTTTAGCTTCACACGCAAAGAATTTTGTTGGCATAGCGCTCACATTCAGCTTCACGAGTGAAGTGCTTTATCGCTATAGAATGATACTCACTTATTTTCTTGCTCAGCTTCACTTGTTTTCTTGCTCATCTTCACACATACTGTTTACAGCCTCCAGATGTTATTAATTTTTCCCCCTATTTAGATTCACACATGAAGTGTTTTGTCGGAATTTCGGGTGATATTCACTTATTTTCTGGTATAGCTTTACACGTAACGTATTCTTATTACTGGATAATATTTTTGTTTGTTTTCTGGCTCAGCTTTACACGCATTGTTTTGAAGCTCTAGATGTTATTAATTTGTTTTCTTGCTCAGCTGCACACATTTTGTTTATAGACTCTGAATGATATAAATTTGTTTTCTCATTCAGCTTTACACGTAAAGTATTTTTATTATTGTTTAATACTTTTATTTGTTTTCTGGATCAGCTTCATACGTAAAGTGTTTTGTCGGTATAGGGTGATATTCTTTTGTTTTCTTGAGCAGCTTCACATGAACATGAACATTGGCATTCTTTCGAGTTTCAGATACTTTTCGATTTATGAAAATCAATTTAGTTTTTTTTCAGTGAATGTATTAGATACATATTTAAAAATTCCAATTTTAACAATATTTTTCAAGTGGCACATTACAAAGAAAAATATTTTTTCTTTTTGTTAATGACCTATTCTAGGCACTAAGGGCGTTGTGACAGTTACGGGATGAAAGTCCCTGCTTCTCTGCAAGTCAGATATCGTTCTCTGAATTATAAATTATTTGATGCAACTAGATGGCGGATAACTCGTTTTTCTCTTGTCATGGACAAGATTTAGTATTATACGACTTTTATGTCCATTCCTGACAAATATACGTTCAACTCACGTCTAGGCAAACGTTTAATATAGCATAGCACTACTGTTGAATCGATTTAAAATATTTTAGATTCAGGCACATTTCGTATTTCTAACTTACCGTTTCCTATAGATTTGTGTCAGTTTTGATTACACAACAAGAGAAAAAAGGCACGCGCGCAATTGATATTTTTTTGGTATCACGCAATTTTAAAATTAAAATATAATATTCATATTTTTTAATTAAAATTGAAAAGAAATCCATTTTATCATGAATAATTTTTGAAGAATAAGCAAAAAAATTGATTCACAATTGAAAAATAAACTTACAAAAAACCCTTACTTTTCTGCTCATTAGAGACAAGAATAAGACAATGAAAAAAGAGAGAGAAAAAGGGGAAAAAGTCAACCAAAAACCAACCTCTCACTTTTTCCTTTCTCCGTCCTTTTTATACTACGAGGGGACCAACCTACAAGTGATATTTATAGAATATTTTTGTATTGCATAGAAATTATTATCCAAAATACTAGAAAAGCAAGGGAAAAATAATTGTTAATTGATGAAAACAGATATCTTAACTTTAGAATTAATAATAATAAAAATCATCGGCAAAAAACACTAACATAAACTAAAATTTTTTAAAGTTGTAAGTTTCATTTTTGAAGTCAAATGTTTTTTTTTTTCAAATAAATTATTATTTGGAACCTATGCTTTTTTGATGACCGATTCTTCGTAAAAACGTTAACATTCCCTTAGATTGTTTCGAAATTGCGAATCTTCATTAAAGTCTAACCACTAGCTTAACCTATAATTTAAAAAAAAATCTCTTCATAGAAATATGATGAATTTTTACCATAAGAACCGATTTCCGGCATGGACACGAGCAAAATAAAAAATTGCTTAAGATGGTAAATCTTCTTCCAAAATTGATTTTCGTTATTTAAAAAAATCGAACATCGTTGAGAAATGTTAACGTAACCATCAATTTTTCAAAAAATGTTAATCTTCTTTGAAAAATTATGATTTTTCACTGAAAACACCAATTTCCGGTGTACAACGCTAAGATAAACTAAAATTCTTTATTTGTGAGCCTTGTTTTTGATATAATTAAAACAAAAACTAAAAATATCCAAAAATGTTAGAAGATTCTAAATTTTGTTTACATGGTAATGATTTTTGTTTGAAAACAGAAATTTTTGATGTAAAACATCAACGTAATAAAAAATGGTTAATAAATTATCAATTTCTTCAAAGTTTTTAAATATTTTTATTCTCACCAAAAATTATTAAATTTAAATCAAATGATTTTTGTTTCGAAATACCAATAATTTCAAGTAAAAAATACTAACATAACATAACAGAAAATTATTCAGAATTGTGCATCTTTTTCGAAATCAAGTATTTTTTCTTTAAAATAATTGATTTTCCGTGTAAAACGTTAATATTAACTTAAACTGTTCAAAAATTGCAAGTCTTATTCGAACTGTTATCATTTTTGTTTAAAATTGAAATACCAATTTTTGGTTCAAAATGTTAAGCTAACCTTAAATTATAAAAAAATCATGTACGTTTAAATTGTAATTGCTATTATTCATTAATGACAGTTTCCGGTAACAAACAATAATAAACGATAATATGCCATACAGGAGAGACCCTTGATATGAACATTTGGTTCATTCTACATTTATAATAATTTATTTCAATTATGGATATGTGATAAAAGAAATATTGATACTAAAATTCTTTTCGTGTAAAATTGTTTGAAGCTGGGAATTTTGATGATGAATTTTGTTTAAAAATGTTGACTTAATCGTTTAACATAGAATTTCAATTGAATTATAAAAGGTTTTATTCGTAGATTTAATTTGTACATTATTGAAAGTAGCACAGTGATCGAATTTGTGAAAGATAAATAGAGGATGGAAATTTACAATTATGAAAAATGTAATTGAAGACCCACAAATCTACATTGATGGGGTCAAAACTAACCCCGTTAAAAAAGAGGCGGCTGTGTAAATTATCCCAGTGGTGTGTACTTATCGAATGATTTACTGGCAGGCAGCGAACTTTGATTTACACACAACCACAGCTTGGACTTAAGTAAAAGCGGCGAGAGGGTGGGGGAGGCATTTACGACGAAAAATATACAATAAGATACCAAAGAATGTTCCATCCCTTTTTCAACCCCTTCGTTAGGCTTCAAGTCAAACTACTAATCGAAGAGATGTAGATAAATTCTTAGAAATGATTTGTAGCCTAAGATCATCGTTCATTTTTTATTATCCTTTCCTTACATCCTACATTTATTTTCCGTTACTTTTTTCTCTTTCGGTGTATAAATACGAAAAATGTTTGTTTTAAAAATAAGGAAAATTTAATTATTCTCTTCTGAATCTGGGTGTCAAGTACGTTGGGACAAAAAAACTCAAAATTATTAGGTTCATTGGTTACAGCACTGAAAAGTTTCCTTGTGGTATTACAAACAAATTCAAGAAAAAATTTCAAAAAATTTCTCAACTTTGGGCAAGTTATTTGAAAATTAAAAAATTTTAAATTTTAAACATTTTTCATCATATATTTTTTAAATTAAAGAATTACGAAAAATTCAATTTTCTTAATTTGTATCTAAAGTTGCAAAAAAAAGTGCTTCAACGCTTTTTATTTTTTGACGCTATTCTTAACTTTTTTTCAATATACAATCAAATGGTTCAACAATTCAAATTTGAAAGCCTGAACAGTCAGTTTTAGCTCAATGCGCTCAAATTGAAAAATTCGAAATTAAAATCGGTTCAAATTTTTTAATTTTGAATAAAGAGCCTTAAAAACAAAATAAATTCAAATTGGAGAAAAAAATTTCAAGTTCGCCTTCGTAATTAGACATTCTGCAAATGAGAAACATATCAACATGAGCACTATCAAATTGAAGTCTTTAAAATTAAACAATTTTTATTTTCAGCCAAGCAGTGTTAAATAATTTATGTACTAAGAATTTAAAATAAAAGAAGAATAAATTTGATACTATCCAAATTTTAAACTCAAATTACAACTTAATAAGTTGAAAATTTAATATTATTTAGTTTGAAGTGCTTAGAATCATTCAACATCGAAAAGCATCTAACATTTTTCCATTTTTCTTTGATTAGGAATAAAATAATTCGAAGTTATACGAAAAAAAAAACTTTTTTCCGAAAGATCAAATACTAAGACGAAAATTCTAAGATCTATAATTTTGAATTGTTGAATATTTAATCTACAAAATTTAAAACTAAAAACTCAAATTAATTTCATTTAAGAATAAGAAAAATTTGATAATTTCTGAATTGAAAAATTTAAATTTAAACCCACAAAACTATGAACAGTTTGAAATTCGTGTTGCTTAAAATTAAGATAACTTCATAATCAAATATTGAAATAAACAATTCAATTCTAATAAATATTTAAAGATTTATTATTTCACTATTCTTCAGTTTAGAATCATGCAAAACGAAAAAAGTTTAAAAAATCATTAAAAAGTCTCAACATTATTCTGTTTTCGGCTGAATGTAGGAATAAGAAATACATTTTTCCAATACATGGTTTAAAAATTTAACCATTTGAGAACTAGGCATTCAAAGTGTGAATATCTATTATTTAAAAATGGTCTTCAGTAAATATTTTTAAATTTACATGGTTTAAAACCATATAGTTTTAAATTGTAATCATACTAATTTTTTTGTGTGTGCATTCGAATTATTTGTTAATCTTAAACGCGATCTTTTGCGCTCGCTACATCACACATATATCAATATCAGTTTCACATATTTTCAATTAATATTTTCATCTACTCATTTTTCAATACTTGAATATCCTGAACTTTAATAATTGTTAAAAAGGAAAAATATCCTTTTAGAGAATAAAAATCACTATCCTGAAAATTAAAATGTAGTTTTCCAATCACCTCACATTCATTCGTCTCAGGGTCCTGTTATAATAAAACAACCCAGGCGGAAAAATTATGCCCAGTTTATACATAATGGAATACATAATGGAAAAATGATGTATTATTCTCGTTTGTTTTTAAACAAATATGTAGAGAAAACCTCCCTACAGTGGATAATATAACATACAATGGATAATCATTGATTAAAAAAACTAATATATGTAAAATAATTAATTAAATTTAATCAATAGTTAAAAGACACTATACGTGTTCATAAATTGACATAAAATAAATGATTTTTCTTTTATTTGTGCTTGTAATTATTGATTATCCACTGTAGCTTGCATTATCCACTGTAAGGAGGTTTCCCCTATACTTTCTATTTGTTTTATACAAATATGTATAATTTTTCCACTTTTGCATTTCAGCCATCGCTATTTCCTCCTTCCTTGTAAGAAAACATAATCAAGTGAATCCTTTGGAACCATTCCAAAAAAGCATAACACCTTTAAGGATGGGGAGGCAGGGGATCAGGAAAAGTACTATGCTCTACGGTGAATGGAGGGTTCAAAAATGTCCAAAAAAGACGTATTTTTTAATGTACCCTTTCTCGATCCTTTAGAATTTTGACTCCAAAGGAAATGTTTTTGTGGGTTCCTTTTTAGTTCGTTAATATCCGATAGATGGCCATTGGTGAATGACGTTTTTAACTGCTCATGTGCCGAAGAGCGCAAACCTATTCGAAATCAATATATACTATGATCAATCACACAGATAAATATTAACAAACCTTTTTTAATATTTTTTGAAAACAATTAAATTGAATGACAGAAATACCTCACTTCTTAAAATAATTTAATTGTATAACCGTAATATTGAAAGTGTATATTATATGATTTTAAACAGTCCCGCACTTTTTGGTACATGCGCAGTAGAAACCGTGGCATTTTCAACATAACCCTAAAAACTGTTACCTTTCATGTGCACTGTCTTCCTTTCAAGAATGATATATCATTTGATCCAAATTATAAAGTCAAATGTGCATCATTATCTTGTAAAATCTTGGAAGTTAGTCGAAACAGAAGTGACGAAAAGGCTCTATTAGAACGGTTTCAATCCATACTTTGGGTTCCTTTAGAAACCATTATTCATTTTGGGTTCCCTTAGAAACCATTGAGCAAGAGAGGTTACTCTTTGTTGCAGCTACTTTGGAATCAAAAATCACTTCTTACAGAAACCCCAGGTTTTGGTGTCAAATTCGGCTCTGAGACACTAATATCTTGTAGGAGACAATAAAATATAGAGAGAGGCCAGCTATTCATAATAGTATACATAATGCGTATGCACGGTCGAAGAAATATCACACAAGCGCGAGCTCGTTGGGGTTAAGAGGGAGGCATAAAGATGTTGTTTGGAGGCGTCAGACACCTGTGCAAAGGAGCGCGCCTGCTTATATGTGGACCCTATTCCTTGCTTCTTTCTTCATCTCTTCTCTCTTTCCTTCTCGCTTCTTCTCTTCTTCTCTCAGAGCTCGCGCGTAAACCCCTATAACGTACGTAGCCACGTAGCCATACTTATGTAGATATATACACGTAGGTATATGTACGTACCCTACATTAAGATGCAGCCAATGATAAGGGCGGCTTTATGATCTCACGCTCCGACGATTCATAGCCAGGCAATACGAACAGCCGTCGTTTCACCTTCTTCTTTCACCTCTTCATTCTCCTTTTCATCTTCTTTTGCTACTACTCATTCTCTTTACTCCTCATATTTAATAGTGCTTCCGTGGTATTGTTTCATTGTGGATAGAAGAGTCATTTGTTGGAAGCATGAAGCAAAGAGTAAGGATGAATTAGCTTGAGAAGAAATGTATAAGGAATTGATCCACTTTAGATACGCCTTTTTCTCTATGAAAGCTTTTGATGTGTAAATATCTTTGACAGCGATATGAAGGGTGAAGCCTGGTCAGGGTAAAGCTCAATTATCTTCAGAAGTCATTCAGAAAAGTGTATCTACCTTTAGATACGTTTTTTTCTTTAAATAAGTATTTGACGTGTAAACATCTTTGACTGCGATATGGAGGGTAAATCCTCTGTCAGAGTGAGGATAAATTAGCTTTAGAATAAATGTATAATAAATTTATCCGCCTCTATATACGCCTTTTTCTCTATCAGAGCTTTTCATGTATAAACATTTGTAACCTCGATATGGAGGGTGAAGCCCATGCCAGAGTAAGGATGAATTGAACTTTAGAAGAAATGTATAAGAAATTGATGAACCTACTATGCATTTTTTTCTCTATTAGATACTTTCATGTGTAAAAATTTTTGTCCACGATATGGAGAGTAACGCCTCTGCCAAGGTAAGGATGAATTAGCTTCAGAAGAAATGTATAAGGAATTTATCCACCTCTAGATTCCCCTTTTTCTCTATAAAAGCTTTTCATGTGTGAGCATTTTTGACTGCGATATGGAAGGTAAAGCCTGAGTCAGAGTAAGGATCAATTAAATATGATGGGTGAAGCTATTGTCACAGTAAGGATAAATTAGTTGTAGAAAAAAGGTATAAGGAATCACTGATCAATTATAAGAATTCATCTTTAGGGGACATCCACAAATGACGTGAGGTATTTTTTCGAAATTTTTAACCTTCCCTTCCCCCATGTAAGATAGCACAATATTTGCACTGAAAATTTATTAATTAGAAATATTCAGATTTGAGAACGCACAATTTTATAATTTCTTCAGGTTCTAAAATTTTGCGCAATGTGCAGTTGAAAACTAACTTTATTTTCTGAGAAAACTTTCAGTTTTCTGACCTCATATTTCAAAAGTATTTAAAATAAACTCAAATGTCCATTTAAACTATTATTGTTTAGTCTATACATGATCATCATTCCTAATTATCATATTAAATGCCCTAAAAACATGGGAAGTACAGAGATTTTTCACGAAAATATAAGAGAATACATTTTTTTAAGTAAAATTAATGTGGGTATATAGTAGAATTAATCCAATTCAAAGGACCTTCATTCTAAACAATTCAATTAAAAATATTGCAGTTTAAACTAAATAGATAAGTTTTCAACCAAAGAAATGAATTTTCACCCGACAAGATTAATTTTCTGCGAAAAGACGAATTTTCAACAAAATTAACAACAAAATCAACCAAATAGTTAAATTTTCGGTTAAAAAATGTTCAACTTTTAAGCAATTAGTTGAATTTTAAACCAAAAAAGATAAATATTCTTCCCTCTTTTCCATATTCTCCTCTTTTCCAATTTTCTCGTTTTTCCTTTCAAATTCGGACTAAATCAATAGAATTCAATAAGAAAATCCACCTTTTTTGTTGAATGTTAATTGTGCTTGCTTGAAAAGTCTACTATTATATTTTTGGTTAAGAATTCATCTTATTTGGCTAAACATTTTATTGTTTGGTGAAAAATTCAATTTTTTTATTGAGAATTCAACATCTTTGTTAAAAAGTCATCCTTTTGGGTTGAAAATTCGGTTATTTTGTTGATATTTCATCGTTTTGGGTTAAAAGCTTAATAATTTTAACAGAAAATTTGCCTACATATATGGATGAGAATTAACATTTTTGTTAGAAATTCATTTTTTGGTTCACGATTCGTCAATCAGGTTTCAAATTCAATTATTTTTTTGACAATTTAACGATTTGATTAAAAATTGTTTTTTTTTTCAGTTGAAAACTCGTCTTTTTAAGTACAAAATCAATCTTCTACGTTGAAAATGTAGCTTTTTGGATTAAGGTTCAAGTAAAAAATATGTATAGTTCAAAACTCTTTTATGAAAACAAGCTGATTTTTTGAATTTCTTAGGATTATTAAAAAAATTGAAGATGATTACAAATCACCGTTTAGCGAAGTTTTTTACAAGTCGGAGTTTCTCGAAGATGATTACAAGTTAACACTTATTAAAGATTTTTACAAGTTAACGCTTATCAAAGATGTTTACAAGTCAACGTTCTTAAAAAATGTTTACAAATCATATTTCATCAAAGATGTTTACAAGTCAATGCTTATCGAAGTTTTTCAAAAGTCAGCGATTCTCGAAGATATTTACAAGTTAACGCTTATCAAAGATGTTCACAAGTCAACCTAGATAAAAAATGTTTACAAATCATCGTTAATTGGAGATGTTTACAAATCATATTTCATCAAAGATGTTTACAAGTCAATGTTTATTGAAGATTTTCACAACTTGACGTTTATAAAAGTTGCTAACAAGCCAACTTTATTGAAGATGTTTACAAATTATCGTTTTTAGAAGTTTTTTACAAATTAACGCTTATCAAAGATGTTTACAAGTTACGCTTATAACATTTATCGAAAATGTTTACAAGTTAAGGTTTATGGAAAATTCTTATCAGTCATCGTTGACCGAAGGTTTTTAAAACTTGAAATGTATCAAAAATGTTTACAAGTTCACTTGCACGGAAGATGCCTGAAAGTCATTTTTTATCGATGATCTTTACAAGTTAGCGCTCATCGAATATGTTTACAAATCATCGCTTTTTGAGAATGTATATAACTTGACATTTATCGAAAATGTTTACAAGTTGAGGTTTATGGAAAATGCTTACAAGTCATTGTTTATCGAAGGTGTTTAGAACTTGAAATTTATCAAAAATGTTTACAAGTTCACTTTCACGGAAGATTCCTAAAAGTAATTGTTTATCGATGGTCTTTACAAGTTAGCGCTTATCGAATATGTTTACAAATAATCGCTTATCGAAAATGTATATAACTTGACATTTATCGAAAATGTTTACAAGTCAAGGTTTATGGAAAATGCTTACAAGTCATCGTTTATCGAAAGTGTTTAGAACTTGAAATTTATCAAAAATGTTTACAAGTTCACTTTTATGGAAGATGCCTAAAAGTCATTGTTTATCGATGATTTTTACAAGTTAGCGCTTATCGAAGATGTTTACAATCGTTTATCGAAGATTTTTTCAACTTGAATTTATCAAAGATGTTTACATCTTGAAGTCCATCTAAGATGCTCACAAATCAGCACTTATCGAAGACGTTTACTAGTCACCGTTTACCCAAGATATTTACAAGTCAACGTTCATCGAAAAGGTTAAGAAATCAACGTTTATCGAAGATTTTTACAACTAGCATTTATCGAAGATGTGTGCAACTTGAAGTTTCTCGAAGATGTTTACAATTTGAAGCTTGTCGAAGATGTTAAAGAGTCAAAGTTTATTGAAGATGTGTATGAATCATCGTTTTTCGAAGATGTTTACAATTTAATGTTTATCGGAAATGCTTACAAGTCATCGTTCATCGTAAATGTTTACAATTCAACGTTTATCAAAGGTCTTTAAAAATTGAAATTTATCGAAAAGGTTTACAAGTTAAGGTTTGTGGAAGATGCTTACAAGTCATCGTTTATCGAAAGCGTTTAAAACTTTAAATTTATCAAAAATATTTGCAAAATTCACTTGTATGGAAGATGCTTAAAAGTCATTGTTTATTGAAGATCTTTACAAGTTAACGCTTATCGAAGATGTTTACATGTAATCGTTTATCGAAGATTTTTACAACTTGAATTGATCCAAGATGTTTACAACTTGAAGTTTGTTTAAGATGCTCACAAGTCAACATTTATCGAAGATGTTTACAAGTCACCGTTTACCAAGTCAACGTTTATCGAAAATGTTAAGAAATCAACTTATATCGAAGATTTTTACAACTACCATTTATCGCAGATGTCTGCAACTTGAAGTTTGTTGAAGATGTTTAAAAGTCAACGTTTATCGAAGATTTTTACAACTTGCGTGTATCATAGATGTTTACAATTTGAAGCTTGTTGAAGATGTTAAAGAGTCAAAGTTTATTGAAGATGAGTATAAGTCATCGTTTATCGAAGATGTTTACAAGTTAATGTTTATCGGAAATGCTTACAAGTCATCGTTTATCGAAGATTTTTACAAATTAACGGTTATCGAAGCCGCTTACAGTCAACGTATATCAAATATGTTTACAAGTCAACGTTTATCGAAGATCTTACAACTTGCCTTTATCGAAGATGTGTACAATTCATCGTTTATCGAAGATGTTTAAAGTAAACATTTATCAAAGATGTGTACAAGTCACCGTTTATCCAAGATGTTTACAAATCAACGTTTATCGAAGATGTTTACAACTTAACGTTTATCGAAAATGTTTGCATATAAATCTGTCTCAGGTCGTACTTTGTGACCCATATATCCCAAGCTTCAATTATGAGGAGTACAAGAGCCAAGAGAAGAAAGCGAAAAAAGACAGCAAGAGAATGAGACTTATTCAAATATAGTAGAGTCCGCGCGCGTGGTGACGAGCAGCGACGCTACCCTCTTTTGATGTTGCCGCGGTTGTCGGCATCTGATTAGCATCCCCCTCCCTTCTGCTGTTCTGTGGAGCCGCGCCACCCTGCACCTCGTCCATTTGAAGGAGAGAGAAGGAAACAAGTCGGTGCAGAAAGGATAAAAGAGGAAGCAAGGTGAGGTAGAGTCGCGATGTCACCGCTTCCATCCATCCGTCCGACTGTCCATCTAGTCGTCTAACCGCGGTCAGACTGCTGAGTTATTCCTGCCTGTGGACCGGTCGTACGAGCCGCCGCGCCGCGACATCATTTAAATGTCCCTTTGCGGAGCCCCGGTTTTTAGTCCTCATCTCCGCGAAGCCAACGGCCCTGGATCTGAACCTGATGCTGTCCTCCTCGCTCTGTCAGGCTAGAAATTGCGCTGGTATGCGCTCGAGTTTAAACGGGAGACCCGTCATTCAAAGTCGACGCAAGTTGTGATCTGGATTGCTCGAGTAAACCTGCAAAGACGATGAAGATTGTAACTGGTTGTCGGTGATAAAAATCAGATGATTTCCGCTAGAGGATTACCGCATAGTGTTGGGTCATTTCAAGGAATTTTTTCAACTTCTGACTAAATCCTGGGCGACTAAAGAATTTGACGGAAAATGTCTACCAGGGTGATTTTTTTTGCTTTTTTTAATTCAACTTGGCACCTCTACAAATTGTTCCTTTTGCCGAGAAAATGACCTCTGATTTATTTCAGAGTTTGAAAAAAATATTTAGAGGTCGCTCAAGGCCATTTTAGGGCAAAAATGCTCATTCCTAATTAAATTGACGCTATTGATTGATTATTTATTTCTGGTGCGCATGAATTATGTCCTTTACAATACAATATTGCACTCAGATTTTTTTCAGATTTTTACAATAACATTTAAAGGTCGCTCAAGGCCATTTCAGGGCAAAAATGCTCAATTCTAATTGAATTGACGCTAATTATTGATTATTCATTTCTGATGCGTACGAAGTTTTTTCTTTACTAGTCAATATTGTACACAGATTTTTAAAACAACATTCAAAGGTCGCTCAAGGTCATTTTAAGGCCAAAATGGCTATTCTTAAATTAATTGACGCTATTTACTGATTATTTGTTTCTGGCGCGTATGAATTGTGTTCTTTACAATTCAATATTGCACTCAGATTTTTTTTCAGATTTTTACAATAACATTCAAAGGTCGCTCAAGGTCATATTCTTAACAGAATGTTGATTCAATTAAATTTTCTCTAGTTCTTTTTTGAGAAACGGTGTATTTATTTTTTGGGGCAAAAAAATTAGTCGAAAGGTTCAATAGCTGTGTATCATATATTACTTTAAGGTCATTCAAGGTCATTTTGCGAAAAATGGTGCAGAAGACTGGGTAATGATTTACCTTTTTGGAAAGAAAGAGGAAAACTTAGTTGTCGATAAACTACCATCTAATATGCCAGTGTTAGCACGCTAGTCTACTCTATAAATTTGAATCAGTTATAAAATTTACTGTTTTCAATCAGTGACTGAATTCCACCTATTAATCCGTTCATTTTTACTGATAAATTAGTGAAAAACACTGATGCATTAGTGAAAGTAACTTATCTATAGCTAGAATTTAGTTACTGATTGCAATTAGTATCATTTTTGGCTGATTTAAGTTTAGAGAGTAGATCGAGGCTTCAGATCAAAATTATTCGCTTTTGCGGATTTAAAAATTAATTCTTACTCAACTTCATTTATATTTCTAAAACAAGGATTGTTTGGGAAAATTTTTAATTCCAGGGTTAAAGAAAAATTCCAATCTTCCTACATTGTCTATAAATTTCCATTGCTCTATAAATTCTTATATTTACCTTTAAAAGGTGCGTCTTTAGATTTACCTAGTTCCGACTGTCACTTTTTGAAGATTTACAACTTCACAGCACCAACAGAAAATGGTGTAGGAAGCGTTAAATTGTCAACCAAATGCATGCATTTTTATGAACTAGTAGAATTTTTAAATAAAAATTATCAATTTTTGACCAAATGGTTGAATTTTCAATAAAAAAAGATCAATTTTCAAACAAAAATGGAATAGTTTAGTTTTCAGTTTTAAAAATAATATTCAACTTAAATTATGTATCTTCAACTAAAATAGTTATTTTTCTAACCATTTAAATTAATTTTGAAACAGAAAAAAAACAATTTTCAATAAAATAGTTCAATTTTGAAACCAAAGTGATGAATTTTCAACTAAAATGATGACTCGCCAATAAAAAAAATGAATTTCTAACAAAGGAGGTCAAGTTCCAACCAAGTCGTTAAATCTGTAAACAAAAAGATGAATTTTTAACCAGAAATGAAATCGCTAAATTTTTCAGTTGAAAACCTAATTAAAAAAACGAATTCTGTATTGAAGAAAATCATTTTTAATGAAATAGTTAAATTTTCAACAAATCTTATGAGTTTTCAAATTGAATTATCAACCTCCAATCAAAAAAGCACAATAATAACAAAGAAGTTCATCGCTTAATCATGTAGTTGAATTTATAACCAAGAAAGATGATTGTTTAACGAAAAATGTAATAGTTGATATTTCAGCAGAAAAAGGTTTTAATATAAAATAAAAAAAACAGTTGAATTCAACCCGGAAAAACGAATTTTGAACCAAATGGTTGAATTTTCTACTTATTTGCAAAATCATGAACCAAAAACAAATGAATTTTTAACAAAACAGTTCAAATTTCAACCAAGACGTTTAATTTGCAACAAACAAAAAATTTCACCAAGAAGAATAATTTTCTACCAAGAAAAGCTTACATTTTTAATTGAGAAAATTGATTTTCTACTGAAAAAAAGTGCATTTTTGACAGAATAGTTAAACTTTTAATTAGAGAAAAGAATTTCTAACTAAAATGATGAATCTTTATTTGCAGTACCTAAATTTTCAGTCATAAAATAAATTTCCGATAAAAAAATGATTTTTTAACAAAATAGTTGAATTTTCAACCAATAAAATAAATTTTTAAATACTAAAATGAATTTTCGACCATGTAGTTCAACTTTCAACCAAGTATCTGAATTTTCAACCAAGGCGCTTAATTTTATAAAAAAAATACCAATTTTTAACAAAATGCATGAAATTTTTAACCAAATGGTTCAATTTTCACAGAATATTCACCGAAAAGTCAAATCGTTAAATTTTCAGATGAGTAAATTAATTTTCAAACAAAAAAAAATTCAAGCAAATAACTCAATTGTCAACCAAACCCTTTCGAACTAAAATCAAGAATCTTTGACCAGAAAAAAATTTGTTAAACCCAGTAGTTGAATTTTCATCTGAAAAGGATCAAGTTTCAACTAGCTATGGAATAGTTAAATATTCTGCTAACAAAAATTAATTTTTAAGCAAACAAAGAACGTAGTTTCAAGAATATAGTCAAATTTTGAACCACAGAATTAATTTCCTACCAAAATAGTTGAATTTCTAACTAAAGAGATTGATTTTCGACAAAAATTATGAATGTTAAACTGAAATACTTAAATTTTCAGTTAGGAAATAAGTTTTCAGCAAAAAATTACAATTTTTCAACAAAATAGTTCAGTTTTCAACCAGGAAGATGAATTTTAAAGCAAGTACTTGCATTTTTAAGTAAAAAAGCTAAACTCTCAACTAGAAATGAAATAGTTAAATTTTCAGTTTATAAAATTAAATTTCAACGAAACAAAAAACAATTTTTAAGAATATAGTTATATTTTCAACAAAATGTAGGAATTTTTGGTAAAACAGACGAACATCTATCAGAAAATGGAATAGTTGATTTTTCAGTCAAGAAAATTAATTTTAATGAGAAAAAAACATAAATTTTGGATAAAATAGTTTAGAACTATTTGGATTACCAATGTAAAATATTACAAATTACCTAGATTATCCTTGATCAGAAGCTAGTACTCTGGATTGTGCGTGAATTACTGAAATTACTTCGAATTCTGTGTATTACAAGTGTATAATTATGGCGGATTACAAGTGGATTACTGCGCATTAAAACTGTATTATTTCAGATTAGAACTGGATTACTCACGATTACAAGTGGATGACTCTGGTATATTTGAATTACTTGAATTACGCCGGATCCAAAGTGGATTACTTTCAAAAACGCTGGATTACTTGGATTATCAGTTCGGATAATCAAGCGGTCCGACAGATTACCAGAGTTGTTCCCCCTTCGTCGCAAACTTAAATTAGAAAAAAAATAATTTATAAAGTCTGCTTGAGTGACAAGAAATTTAAAATTGCATGATATTAGTCCATAGAGTTAAGATGAAATGAATCCTTTCACCTTTTATGAAATATATTCCCCTACTATATATTTATTTCATAAATGAATATTATATTAGTGGCTTTTACTAGCACATGAGTTTATTTGTTGATATTGTTTAACGACACGTTTCAATACAGATCTATATCCTTTTCAAGTTATTGTTCGTAAAAAACTTTTTAAGTTAGAAAACATGATCTTTCACCAAAATCATTGTACAACTAGTGTGATTAATGTTTTCCATTCATTATTGATGCTGAATGTGTACAAATCGTAATTTCCTTCAAGTCTTTTTAGGGCCCTTTGCAGTTGCTCATGATGTTGTTTGTTCAAAGTCAATTAAATAATTTCGAGGAAAATAGTTTTAAAAAATTATTTTAGTTAGACTGGATATATGAATAAGTATTCATTAGTGGCTTTTACCAGTATTTGCGTTTATTTTTTTATGTTGCCTAATGACGCGTTTCGATACAGACCTGTATCCTTCTCAAGTGATTTTTCACAGAGGACTGTTGAAGCTAGAAGCCCGACATTTCACAAATATCATTATACAACTGGAATCAATAATTGTTTTTTATTTTTTGGCAATGCTAGATGTAAAGAAATCGTGATCTTCTTTATGTCTTTTGTAGAAACGTTTTCAGTAGTGTTGTTTGTTTAAAGCCAAATAAACAAATTGTAAGAAAATAATTCCAAAAAATTATTTTGGTTAGACTAGTTGAATGAATAAGTATCTGTTAGCGGTTTTTATCAGTGTATTTGTTTATTTGCGAATATGTGAACAATCACTTAAAAAGGATACATATCTGTAGCGAAACGCGTTATTAAGCAACACCAAAAAATAAACTCAAATACTGGCAAGAACCACTAATAAATACCTATTTACTCAACTAAAACAATGTTTTTAAACCATTTTCCTTGGCATTATTTAATTGGCTTTAAATAAACACCATCACGAGCCAACTGCAAAGCTTTCTATAAAAGAGGTGGATATGATTACGATTTCTACACATCCAGCATCGTCAAAGAATGGAAAACATGAATGATACTAGTTGTACAATGATTTTTTTAAAATATCGGTTTCTCCAGCTTCAACAGTCCTTTGTGAACAATAAGTTGTAATGTATGCAGATCTGTATCGAAACGCGTCGGTGAACAACATCAACAAATAAATGTATATGCTGGTGCCACTGATGGATACTTTCTTTAAATCAGTCTAACCAAAAGAATTTTTTGAAATTATGTTTCTAAAAATTATTTGGTTGGCTTGAAACAAACAACATCATTAGAAAATGCAAAGAGTTCTGCAAAAAGTCTTGCAGAAGATTACGATTCCTATACATCTAGCATCGTCAGAAAATGAGAAATATGAATGATACTAGTTGTACAATGATATTCGTGAAGTGTTTTTTTTTTCTAGTTTTAACAGTCGTCTGTGAACAATAACTTGAAAAGTATACGCCTGTATAACCAAAATAATGCTTTGAAACTATTTCCTAAAAATTATTCAATTGGCTTTAATGAAACAACATCATGAGCAACTGTGAAGGTTTCTATAAGAGACTTGAAGAAGACTTCGATTTCTATACATCTTGCATCGTCGAAGAATGGAAAACATGAATGATACTAGTTGTATAATGATTTTTATAAAATATCGGTTGTTCTAGCTTTAACAGTCTCTTGTGAACAGTAACTTAAAAAGTATACAAATCTTTGAAATTTCATTTTAAAAAAACGTTGACTCAAAAAAGTCAAATTGTGCAACAAAATTGCACAAGAAGGCTTAAAGAGATGTATGTTCTTCCAACCCCGCGTTTTAAAAACAAATACTCAATCAAGTCAATTTGTGTAACATATTTGCACAAAAGGAGTTAGTATGAGATAAATGTTTCTAAATAACATTGTGAACAGCTCAAAAGAACATACTTCATGTTGAGCCTTCTTGTGCAATTTTGTTGCAGAATTTGACCATTTTAAGTCTATGCTGTTGAAAATTATGTACTTTCAAATATTTAATGAAGAAAGACATTATTCCATAGACCCTGTTGTCGTTCTCTAGCGTTCGATTCTTTTCACCGTTCTCAAAATTTCGATTCTTGGTCAACCCAAAAGAGATACAGATCTGTATTGAAACGCGTCGTCGAACAACATCAGCAAATAAACGCATATCGTGGTAAAAGCCACTGATGTATACTTTCTTTACACCAGTCTAACTAGCAAAATTTTTGGAAATTATGTTTCTAAAAATTATTTGATTGGCTTTAAACAAACAATATCACAAACAAATGCAAAGGGTTTTACAAACTACTTGAGAAAGATTACGATTTCTACACATCAAGCATCGTCAAAGAAATGATACTGTGTTACATGAATGATACTATTTGTACAATGATATTTGTAAAATATTGGTTTTTCTAGCTTTAACAGAATTTTTCTAATAACTTGAAAGCAATACAGATCTGCATAAAACTATAAAACAAAAACATTAAAAAAATAAACAAAACATCAACAAATAAAAGCATATAATGGTAAGCGTCACCAATGCCACCAGTCTAAACAAAATAATTTTTTGAAACTATTTTCGAGAAAATTATTCAATTGGATTTAAACAAACCACATCATGAGCCACTGCAAAGGTTTCTATAAAAGACTTGACAAAGATTACGATTTCTACACATCTAGCATAGTCAAAGAATGGAAAACATGAATGATACTAGTTGTACAATGAGTTTCGTAAACTATCGGTTTTTCGAGCTTCAGTAGCCTTTCGTGAACAATAAGTTTAAAAAAATACAGATCTGTAACGAAACGCGTCGGTAAAGAACATCAACAAATAAATGCATATACTGGTAAAAGCCACTGATGGATACTTTTTTAACCAGTCTAACGAAAAGAATTTCTTGAAATGATGTTCCTAAAAATTATTTTATTGGATTTAAACAAACAACATTATAAGCAAATAAAAAGGGTTCTACAAAAGACTCGAGAAGGATTACGATTTCTAAACATCTATCATCGTCAAAGAAATGATACTGTGATTCAGGAATGATACTGTTTGTAAAATGATATTTGTGAAATATCTGTTTTTTGTAGCTTCAACAGTTTTTTCGAACAATAGCTAAGCAACTAACTACCAATCTAACCAAAATAATTTGTTGAAAATATTTTTCTACAAATCGTTTAATTGTCTTTAAACAAACAATATCATGAGCAACTGCAAAGGTTTCTGCAAAAGACTCAAAGAAGATTACAGGTCTGTATCGAAATGTGGCCTCAAACAACATCAACAAATAAGCGCATATATTGCTAAAAGCCAATAAATGATACTTATTCATTGCACCAGTTCAACTAAAATAATTTTTGAAACTCGTATTTTCCTATGGATTGATTGCATAAATATATTTCCACCTTGTATGCCTCTTTGATGATTGTGGCCCCCACAATCCAAGAGTTCATGAACCAATGACATTGCATTCCACACATGCGTTCGAGTTTATTGGCGGTTGACGGTGCCTTTTAACAGGACCTCTGGTAATTGTCATTTCTGGCCATCCGTACATACCCCGTTGCATTTGTGAGCCTTAATAATATGCGGCTTGGTTTGTCGTCAAGAAAATACGGCCATCTAATAAAACGATCGTCGATTATCGTGCAATTATGCCGTCTCATTAATCCACTCGCAATTATGTCTCTCCCTCCCCCCTCCCGCCGTCTAGCTCATTGCTAAAGCTTTGCTCCTTCTTTTCCTTGCATCGTTTCGTTTCAATAACTTATGAGTGTGCACATGCAGCTATGTTAAGACAAGATGTGCATGCCATAGAGAAGCAATTACATCCTTAAGTATGAAACCTGTTCGTACAATGTCATACAACGTCTTTCAATCTCATCAAATCTAAATAGGGAGATATAGGGATGGTTGATTTCACCTGGAATTGATTTTCTAGAAGGGCATTTTGTTGTCATTCGTTAAGATGTAATGAGCTTTTAGGGGTGTTGCAGAAAATAATTTCATC
The DNA here is from genome assembly GCA_011634705.1 of Andricus grossulariae. Classification (NCBI taxonomy): domain Eukaryota; kingdom Metazoa; phylum Arthropoda; class Insecta; order Hymenoptera; family Cynipidae; genus Andricus; species Andricus grossulariae. Next base: position 24,724 of record JAABKJ010000608.1, on the reverse strand, counting down.
AAGACTGATGAAACTTTAACCGGAATACTCTAATGTTTCAGTTATAAAATAAAATGTCGATCAAAAACAACGATTTATCAATAATATAGTTAAACTATGAACCAATCAAGTTAATTTTCGACAATGTAGTTCAACTTTCCAGCATAGAGAAGCAATTACATCCTTAAGTATGAAACCTGTCCCTACAATGTCAGGCGTCTTTCAATCGCATCAAATCTAAATAGGGAGATACAGGGATGGTTAATTTTACCTGTTATCGATTTTCCAGATGGGCGTTTTGTTACCATTCATTCAGATGTAACGAGCTGTTTTCCTCAGCGAGAGCTTTAATTTAAAATATATTTTTATTTGAGAGTAGAAGTTTCAAAAAGAGAAAGTCCGAATCTCAACTTGCATTCAAGGCCCTAGCCAGGGGGGGGGGGTGACCCGGTTTTGAACCCCCCTCCAACCCGAAATTCTTGAAACATGCACATAATGTACATGTACTTTCCTGTGTTCCGCTGGACCCCCCCCCCCTCGGGATTTTTTTCTTCTGTATAACCTCCCTCATTCTGAAATTTTGTTTGGCCACAGGATTGCTTGCATTTTCGATATTTTTATTCATTTCTGGTCAAAAATTAAGCACGTAGAAGGAGAAATAAATCGGATGATATTTGAGGAGGATTCTAGAGTAATCCACTTGTAATCCAAATAAGTCTGAGTAATCCACTTGTAATCCAAGTTGAAAATACGTCTTCTTCAATATAAACTTAATCTTCTTCGTGGGAAATTCATATTATTGGTTGAAAATTCCATCATTTAGTGGAATGTTAATCTCCTTTGCAGGAAATTCCACAATTTGGTCAGAAAGTCATATTTTTTGTTAAAAATTCAACTATTTTTGTAGAAAATTCTTTTCTTTGCTTTTTGAACTGCATTTTTGAAACTTCGCTTTTTTCGGTTAAAAATTAATTTCATTGATTGAAAATGTATCTAATGCATTTTTATTTGAGTATGTTTTTTCTTCACTGAAAATTTAACTGCTTGGTGGAAAGTTGAACTACTTTGTTAAAAATTCATTTTTCTGGTTAAAGATTCTTGATTATAGTCGAAAATGGTTTGGTTGAAAATTTGACTATTTTGTTGAAAATTCGTTGTTTTTGGTTGAAAATTTATTTCTTTTACTGAAAATTTAACTACTTGATTTTTTGTGAATATCTGTCTTTCTTAATTAAAAATTCACGTATTTTGTTGAAATTTCATTTTTTGGTAGAAAATTAAGATTCTTGCATGAAAATTCATCTTTTTAAATAAAAACTGAACTATTTTGTTGAAAATTCAACGATTTTGTTTAAAATTCGTGTATTTTGTTCAAAATTTGTCTTTTTTAACAGAAAATTGTTTCAAAATTGATCTTTTTGTTATTTCTTGACTAAAAATTTGACTGTTCCATAGTGGATTGTAAGTTTGTATTTTTGAGTTGAAAATTCAACTATTTGGTCACAAAATTTTTCACATATTTTATTTGTCTACTTTTTTGGCTAAAAATTAATTTTATTTCATTTTTGATTGTAAATGTATCTTTTTCAGTAGAAAATTCAACTATCTGATTAAAAATTCATGAATTTCGTTAAGAAATGGTCGTTTTTGGTAGGAAACTAATCTTCTTAGTTGAACATTCCAAAGGTTGATCAAAAGTGGAACTACTTTGTTAGAAATTCATTTATGGTTTAAGATGCATCGTTTTAGTTGGAAATTCATCTCTGGTTGAAAATGTATCTATTTTGTTGAAAATTCGATTCCTCTGGTACAAAATTAATTTTTCTAATTAAAAATTAATTTTTTGAACTGAAAATTAAACTATTTTATTATATTTTTTATTGTAAATTTATCTTTTCCAGTTAAAAATTTAACTATCTGGTTGAAACTTCATGTATTTCGTTAAAAATGGTCGTTTTTGGCAGGAAAATAATCTTCTCGGTTGAAGATTCAACAACTTGGTTGAAAGTTAAACTATTTTATGAAAAATTAATTTTTGTTTGAGATGCATCGTTTCAGTTGAAAATTTATCTTTGATAAAAAATGTATCAATTTCCTTGAACAAATCTGTTTTTTGTTTTGTTGAAAATTTATTTTTTTAACTAAACAACAACAACTCAGTAAAAAGTTGAACTACTTTGTTAAAAAATAATTTTACTGGTTAAAGATTCTTGATTATAGTTGAAAATGGTTTGGTTGAAAATTTAGCTATTTTGTTGCAAATACGTTGTTTCTATTTGACAATTAAGTTTTTCAGTGAAAATTCAACTATGTCATTTTTTGTGTATACCTGTCTTTCTTAATTATAAATTCATGTATTTTGTTAAAATTTCGTTTTTTTGGTCGAAAATTAAAATTCATACATAAAAATTCATCTTTTTGAATAGAAACTGAAATATATTATTGAAAATTCAACTATTTTGCTGAAAATTCGTGTATTTTGTTCAAAATTTGTCTTTCCTGGCAGAAAAATGTTTGAAAATTGACCTTTTCGGTTTTTCTTAACACAAAATTTCACTGTTTCATTGTGGATTGTAAGTTTATATTTTTGAGTTGAAAATTTAACTATTTGGTTAAAAAAAATTTGTACATGCTTTATTTGTTTACTTTTTTGGTTGAAAATTAATTTTTCAACTGCAAATTTAACTATTTCATTTTTTATTGTAAATGTATCTTTTTTAGTTGAAAATTCAACTATCTGGTTGAAAATTCATGTATTTCGTTGCGAAAAGGTCGCTTTTGATAAGAACCTAATCTTTTTAGTTGAACATTCCACAAGTTGGTTAAAAGTCATCTACTTTGTTAAAAATTCATTTTTTGTACTGAGATGCATAATTTTAGTTGAAAATTCATTTTCGGTTGAAAATATACATATTTTGTTGAAAAATTGTGTTTTTTTTGTTAAAAATTTACCTTTACCTGACAATTTAACTACAACTGTTGGAGATTCATCATTTTAGTTGAAAATTCATCTCTTCGATTGAAAATGTAACTATTTTATTGGAAGTTCGTTTATTTTTTGGTTGAAAATCAATTTTCTTACTCAAGATTCAATTATTCAATTTTTTGTGAAAAATTTATCATTTTAGGTGAATATTCATCTTTTTGGTTGAAAATGTATCTTTTTTAGTTGAAAGTTCGTCTAGTTCGTGGAAAATTCATGCGTTTAGTTGAAAATTTCTCTTTTTCCGCAGACAATTCATGTTCATGGTATAAATTTCAACTATTGGGTTGAAAATTCATCTTTTTGGCGAAATTTTTGCTTCAAGAACTACACGCGCCACAGCATGCGATTGATGATACCAGTTCCTTCAAAAACGGACTTATTCCTTTACGATATCTCAGTTTTAATTTGTTTGCAAATTAAACAATAACATTGACAAATTTAATCAAGCAGAATTGAACTTGGTTCATCTCTAAGAATACAAACATTAAACATAATTCAACTGTTATTAATTTTTGAGGTTGGTTATGACACCGAACCCCGCTGAAGCTCAAATTGGATTTGTAAGAAAATGAGTCGAGACAAAAGACTGACCCCAGTTTTTTCATTGCATAAAAATACAATTTCATTCCTCGCAAGTGCTTCTTTAATCATAAAACAATGCAATGTTAATGCAACCAAGAATCGAGGAGAACTTGTTTCTAAAAATAGCCGATTCTTGGAGTTCCCACAATAAATAAATCCCAAGCTAAGTAAGTACATTCGTCATATAAAGAAAGCATTCTCCTTTTTAAAAGCAGCGCAGCGCAACGATCGCGATCGTTTTTGTTTCGGCGGAAGCGCAGTCGGGACAGAAAGAAGTATCCGATGATTGAAAAAATCTGCGATCCATTCTGAGGGGATATCCTCAGTCCTCGATTCTGAGTGACGGGCGGCGGCGCTTTTGCCACGATGTAGATTTGTTTGCATTTAAAAATCAAATCGCGGCATCCCTCCCCGCGCCAGTTTCGATGGGCTGGTATGCATGGGTCCAAGGAGTATCCACCGTCTCTGAGACGCGCTCTCGGACAATGCTTGCCAGTTTTTGTGTCGTTTGCTTCTTCCTTCGCGAGCGCGCCGCTTCTGTTTCTGTTTCTACCTTCCTTTCCATCTTTTCTTCCTCTTTTCCTCCACTTAGATTTCAGATGGAGTTCTCTCTTTCCCACAAGGATCCTCTCCACTCCTCCTCTCTCCTCTCCACTCCTTTGATGCCTCTCACAACAATGAAACCCAAAACTCTCTTTGGCGTCCGGAGAATGTGGTGCATGATTACCTACTTCGAAGCAGAGCGACGAGGTAGACCAATTGCTGAATCTTGAGGACTTCAGGATGAGACGAGGTCGTTTCGTCACCAGGTGTCCTAGAATCAGAGAGATTTCGTTAGTTTCATAAAAAAGAGGAATGTTTTAGGGCTTGTTTTCAGATCTTTAACAAATAAAAGACGGAATGGTCAAAATCAGATAGCGAGAATCAGATAGTCATAATTAGATAGTCTAACCATCTAACTAGTTCTACGTTACCTCTACAAATGTCTCTTCGTGATCAGAAAGACTCTCATTTTATAATCTGTTTGATTATCCGCAGATAGTGAGAGTCAAGATAACATAGATTTGGACCTACTTCTCCCTCCTCGAATTCCCCTCTCCATACTTTTCTTCTCTTACGTACCCTCCCATACTCTCTCACAAATCTCTACTTGTCCTCCCCTACTCACCCCGACTTCCACATTTCCCTACTGCCCATACCTTCCCCTCTATTTTCCCCCACTACCCCTACTTCTCCCTCGTCTAGTGTCCCACTCCACATTTTTCTTCCCCTCCTCACCCTCCTCACCCTTCCCTACTCTCTCTCAAGTCTCTACTGACTCTACCCTACTCACCCATACTGAAACTCCCATGCTATCTCGCAAATCCCTATCGACCCTGCCCTACTCACCCCTACTTTCCAAATACTGCCCCTACCCTCCATAATCCGTTCTTTCACTCTCCTTACTTGCCCCACTTCTCCCTGCTCGAGTTCCTCTCTCCACACTTTTCTTCTTCGAATTACCCTCCCATACTCTCTCACAAGTCTCTACTTGCCTTCTCCTCCTCACCCCTACTTCCCTACTACCCCTGCATTTTCCCCTCTTTTCCCCACTCGTCCTACTTTTCCCTCTTCTACTATCCCACTCCACACTTTTCTTCCCCTCCTGACCCTCCTCACCCTTCCCTACGGTCTCACAAGTCTCTATTGACCCTACCCTACTCACCCATACTTAAACTTTCCTGCTATCTCACAAGTCCCTACTGACCCTACCCTACTCATCCCTACTTCGTACTGCCCCTCCACTCCATTATCCGTTCTTTTACCTCCCCTCGATTCCACACCCTTTTCTTACTTTTCCCTCCTAGACTTCCGCTCTCCATACTTTGCTTCCCCTACTAACCACCCCCTCTCTTTTCCCTACTTCCCTACTACCCCTACTTCCATCCCATCATTTCCCCTCACGTCCCCTCCACTCATTTCCTTACTTCATCTCCCCTCACTCCTTCACGATCGATTAAAAAGACATATGCTATCTCAAAAATCGAAATTTCAATACATATCATTGTTCGAATATTTCAAAAGAATTAAACAGATTTTAAGGTATTTTACGGGATTTTAAGAAGTGTCATATTATTTTGAAATTTTTCAAATTTATGAGAAAATATTACAAATTACAAGATAATTTATATGGGATTTCAAAGTATTTCAAAGTATTTGTAGAAATTTTACCACCAGACCTACGTCACTTTATACGATCTCCAAGGAATTTGAATATTTACAAAATTTCAACAGATTTCGAGGACTTTAAAGAATTTTGGGATATTTTACAAGATTTCACAAAATTTTAAAATTTCAGAAAAGTCGGAGGATTTTAAGAGGCTGTACGAAATATCAAAGGATTTCAAAGATTTCACGGGTTTTTAGTGAATTTTACAAAATTTCTAGAGAATTTTAGGGAGTAAATGAAAATGAATGAAATATTAATTGAATTTTAGGGAGAGATTTCAAAAGATTTCAAGGTATTTTAGAATAAGCTTTTAGCGCATTTTAAAGTATTTTAAGGAATTAAAAACAATTCAAAAGAATTTCAAGAGCTTTATCAAATTTTTTGTGATAGTATGGGATGTCAGAGGATTCCAAAGGTTTCGTCATTTTTTAAGGAATTTTGAGAAGTATTATATGTTTAAAGATGTTTTACGGAATTTTATTTGATCTTTGTGAGATTACTGACCATTTCATAAGACTTAAGGTATTTGATAAATTTCGAGGGATTTTAAAGGATTTCGAAGAGTCTAAAAGGATTTTAAGGAATGTAAGGTATTTAAAAACATTCCAAGGAAATTAACAATGTTGCAACATTTTTAAGGGTTTTCAAGAAATTTCATAGGATTTCAGAAAATTTCAAAGAATATTAAAAAGGGAACCAACATATCAATGATATTCAAAAGATTTCAAGGAATTCCAACAGGTGTCCAGAGAACTTTAGGGAATAAATAGAAATTCAAATTCCAAGGGACTTCTAGGCATTTCTGCGTTTTTCAGATATTTCAAGGGATTTCAAGGGATTTCAGTGGAGTTCATCAGATTTAAGGGATTCGAAGGATTTTAAAAAAATTATAAGATTTTATATGACTTCTATAGATTTTAAGGGATTTCAACGATTGTAATATATTTTAAAAGATTCGAAAGGATTTTACGCGATTTTATAGAATATGTTTAATTTATAACAAATTATGAAAATGGATAAAAACTCGATGTAATATTTAAAATATCGCATAACATTATTTTTCTACTATTTTTCAAAATTTATGCTACTATTGGCACTATTTTGAATTCTCAAATGAGCCTGAAGCCTAAGATAATCAAATTTTCCCACTGGGGTGATCAAGTTGACTATCTTGTTTTGGATATCGATTAGACTATCCAGACGATCATTCATAAAAACACTACCCTAATATGAGACCTTGACTGATTTTGAAAATTAGGCATTATATTTTATTAACAATAAATGTTGAATATCTATACAAAATTAATTAACTCGTGGGAATCTTGGAAAGAAATGATCTCTCACCTCCAAAAACTGACATTTGACCTTTGACCACTGACTGCTGAAGTTTGAACGTTGACCCTGACCAGTGACCATACTTGACTTGTCGTCTTTAACTTCTGACCATAGTCAGATGACCTTTCACCCCTGAGATTTTATTCCTGATCTGCTAGTCTAATTTCTGTCCTCTGACGTCACTTTTATTTCTTACCAAGGGAGAAAAATCGTCGAATCTACGGAAGTTTCACTCCTAGACTTCGATCACGTTTTCGTGATCGTGAGACATTAAAGTTAATAAAGCACAAAAGATGACTTTAGAACCCTGTCGTGATCTGAAATGATCGATCGATTCAAGTATTGCAGAAAAACTATTCGTTATACGAGAGTGGTTCGCCTCCTGCAGTTAGAGCTGTGAAAATACGTGCTCGATACGTTTTTATTGTCAGACGGGTGCCGAATATACTATTTAAACTTTAGCAGTTTTTAATTTACTAGACTATACTACTAAATTTTGTATCCAAATTATTTTTATTATTATTTTATTTAAATAATTATTTGCATTAAGCTGTTTGTATAATATTAGTGTATATTATTATATCATTCAATAATTATAATATTTTTATAAAGTAAAAGAAAGTACAGGTTATGATTAGAGTCCTGTGCAACAATTTTACTATATTTTGATATCCGAATTTTTGGATCGTAAGTCCAGCGTTGAACACGAAATGTTACGCCAAATATTAAAATTTGGATTTATTATTCAATTTATTTATATACGTATATAACAATTCAAAAATTATTCATATTTAATGTAATATAGTTTTTTTTAAATAACGATACTTGTAATAATTGAAAGAATCCACGTAGGCAAACCTATATTAAAGGGCTATCGTATTATCCCAAGAAAATTAACATTTTTAAAAGCGACTATAATAATATTACTATATTATTTTTGATATTTCCTACCAGATCTTTCCAAACACCATAGGTCAACCATGAAATACGTGTTTTTAGTACAACTTTTTTTAGTTGACTGACAATTCTGGCTGGTACTGTACTCACTTCACAACATCACAAACATTGAACAAAATTATATAATTGTTATAGAGTTATTTTAAACATAAATACTCATTTATTATACAAGTTATAGCCAATATTCAATTACATAACCTTAAAGTAAATAATCAATTTATGTTAATTAATCAAACGAAACAATACATTATTTTTATTGAAACATTAAAATAACTTTTACTTTATATACTTCTTTAATTTGAATTTTCATACCTAAAAGTTTGATTCATTAATAACTTTTTAAACTAATTCAAGAAAAAAATGTATCATATAAATTTACAAGCTGAATTCAGATACTCATTTCACATCACAAACATCTGAAGAAATTGTATAATTTGAATAATGGAATTTTAAATATAAAAATACTTTTAATAAACAAAATTATAGCCAATATTCAACTAAATAACCTTAAAGTAAATAATCAGTTTGTGTTACTTAATTGCAAGAATTTAAAATTCAACCTTCATGTAATCAAATATTGTGAACGAAATTATACAGATAATAATTAATTAATCAGTTCACAAAATAAGAAGAAATAATCAATAATTATTATTGAAAAATTCAAATAATTTTGTTTTTCATATAATTTTAAAACTCGAATTCAGATACTCATTTCGCAGCATCATGAACATTTAAAAAAATTATGTAATTGGAATGAAACGCGCCTAATGACAAAGTAGAACACCTGTGACGACGAGAAATGTACATACATCGAAATAATTATCGATGATCGATAAACTGAGGAATGTTCTTTTTTACTTCTGTACATTTTAATTTTAAATCAAGATGTTACCATACGAGTAAAAAAATGACCGCTATCATGCTCACTACCAATACAGGTTAGCTGTTTTTATATCAAGGATAAGATGAGTCTTGAGATTACAAAGAGTAGAAACGGAAAAGAAATATAATACTGTAAGACGGGGCAAGTGGAATTTTTTTTCAGATATTCTCAATAAATTATACGAAGGAATAATAATCAGGTATTAATGCTTTAAATATATAAACTCTAACCCTTCATTGTGCATATCGTAGAGTTGAAACATTTAATTTAGTTATAAATAATTAGTTATTGCAACCCAAAGTGTGTCCGTCTTTGCTCTTTAGGATGGGGCTAAGGCGTCCACTTTGAATAAAAAGGCAAAAACGCTATTCTGTCATACAAAATGGCGAAACATTATAAATTTCTATTATTATTTTAAGGTAAATTAAACTAATGAACAAAGAAAAATCTTTCGGGTTTTTATTCAGAAAAAGATATATGAAAATTATACAATATGAAATTATAAACGGCCAGGTTTACCTAGCGTGTCCCGTTTAGCCCGGCTTACGGTATAATGATGAATAAGCGACAGGATAATACAGGAGTCGTCCATTTTCCTTGTCTTATTACCTCCTTCTTAAGGGATGATAAAAATCTCCTGAAATTTTTCTAATTATTTTTGACTGGTCATTTCCCAGTTATTGCGAATAAAGAAAGCCTTGTTTCAGCGAAAGTTTTTAAACATGAGAAATATGATAATATTTTAGAGCTGAGTCACTCGGAAAATGTAAATCTCTGCAAAGTAGGTAAAATGACGCCTGTCTGCAATTTAAAAAAAAAATGCAAATCTGGCAATGACATTTTGACCTTTTCTTAGATCAGCGATAAATATGTCGTTGATAATCTTATCATGATGCACGTCCAGTCACTATGTCAGTGCAGCACCTGGACTTAAGGTACAGATTCAGAAAAATACTGCGTTTTGCAGATACATGTTTATCAAAGAATAATTTAAATATTGCATACGTAATTATCAATTTATAAATGATGATAATATATATAATAACAATAATGATAATAAATAACAAAAGAGCCTCAGTAGCTCTGAGCCGGTACCTCTGAACATTTCTCGATGCACTTTTATCGAGGTTCTGGTGGTTCGGATCCCACCGTAAGCTGTAAGACCCCCAATAATGCACTTGACTGCAATCTTTCTAATTATGCATATTGCTCTCATCAGATCACCTAATTTCATTACAAAAATGTGTCCATGACTCATGATAATATACCGGGGCAAACCCGTGTAGATTATTCAAAATCCAACTCTAACAAAAATGCCTTCGACATATTAGGCTGTAACCATCTTAAGTCTGACAGAAAAATGAGCTTCCTCATTATTATTTATAAATAGTAATAATAAAATAAAAATTTGTGCCTAATATTTCATGTTATTACTTTTCGCTGAAAATTAGTATTCTTTAAGAAGAATATTAATATAAAATCACAACATTTGGAAGAAGACTTGAAATTTTGGAAAGTTTTAGCTTCTGTCAGTTTTTTTCACTGAAAATTAGCATTCCTAAATAAAAATCACCAAGATACCCTAATTTGAACAATTTCAAGTTATGTTAGCATTTCACAGCGGAAATGGGCATTCTTTATTTTAAATTATAATATTTCAAAGGCTGATTATCTTTAAACAGTTTATATTCTTCGGTTTCGTTACAGTTTTTTTACCGGAAATGGTCCCGTTTAAACAAAAATCATTAGATTTTAAAGGCTTATAATTTTTTAATAGTTTATGTTACGTTAGCGTTTTATACAAAAAATTTGTATTTTAAAACAAAGATCATTGTTGTTCAAACATTTCCAATATTTGAACACTTTTAGGTTCTATTAATATTTTGCACCAAAAAACAGTTATTTCCAACAAAAATCATTAGATTTCAAAAAATATTTACAATTCTGAACAATTTTGTGTTATTTCACAACTTAAGGTTATGTCGGTGTATTTCACCTCAAATTTGTATTTTTAACACAAATAATTATAATTGAATACAATGAATTATTTTTCAAAATAATACAATTTATAAGCTTGGACAATTTTGGTTTGTGTTAGTGTTTTTCGTCGGAAATAGTCATTTTTCTCTAAAATTATTAGATTTCCAAGAAGATTCATAATTTTTTACCAATTTTAGGTCACATAGACATTTTACGGTTAATATTGGCATTTTCAAACAAAAATCATTATAATTTAAACAAAATCTAGCATCTTTCAAGAATTTTGGATTATGTTAGTGTTTCTCATCAAAAATTGATATTTTTATTAAAAAAAATTGAATTTCAAAAAAGATTCACAACTTTTTAGAAATCTTGGATTAAGTGGGTATTTCACATTGAAGATTGGTGTTCTCAGTAAAAAATCATTTAATTAAAAAAATGTTTATTTCTTCTGCAATTTAAGGTTATGATAAAAGTTTTTCGCAGGAAATCTGTTTTTGAGAACAGAAATCATTCAACTTCAAAGAAGGTTTACAATCTTGAACATTTTTTGTCATATGTTATTGTTTTTCATCGATAATTGATATTTTTAATTTTTAAAGATCCACACAATTTTTAAGATAATTAGAATCATTATATTCACAAATTTTTTGCGTTTTATACCGGAAATCAATATAGATTTGGAAAAGTAATCAAAATTTTGGAAAAATGTAAGATTATGTAAACATTTCTCACCGAAAATCAATGATTTTAAACAACAAAAGATGTTAGGTTTAAAAGAAGATTTACAATCTTTGACGATTTTTTGTTATTTTATGTTAGTCTTTTTCGTCTGAAATTGCTATTTTAAATGCGACCGTATAATTGTGTATAAAATATATTGTAATGTAATAATTCTAAAGTTAAGATATTAATTTTTATCAATTATCAAAAATATTTTCCTTTTTTTTCTTTTATATTATTTTATATAAGAGATACTATGAAAAAATCTTTTAATAATATTAATTTTTATTTCATTTTAAAAATTGAGGGAGAAAAATATAATTATCTTGAAAAGGTACAATTTATACTCAAATTTCGGTACAATTAGCCAGATTTTTTCGTTTCATATAGAGACTACCACCTTAAATTTAATATAATGATTGCGCAGATTTTCGAACTATTTAAATTAGAAATAAGTTCAAGTTGGCGACATGCCTACTCGAGTGTCGTCTCTAATCTCGCATTGAGTCTCGTCCCTAATCTCGTCTTGGATCTTGTCTCGAATCTCGTCTCAAGTCTCGTATCGAGTCTAGTCTCGAATCTCGTCTCAAATGTCATCTCGAATTTCGTCTCTAATCTCGTCTTATCTCTCGTCTCGAAGCTTGTCTCGAATATTGTCTTGAATCCTGTCCCGAAACTTGTCTCGAATGTTGCCTCGAATCTTGTCTCGAACTTTGTCTCGAATTTTGTCGAAAATTTTATTTGAAAGTTTTTCGAATCTCGTCTTATATCGTGTCTCAAATCTCGTCTCGAATCTCGTCTGGCAAATTTTTAAATTATATTAATTCAGGGAAAAAACATATTTTTCAATCGGAATTTTTGTAATGCTTCAATATTAAGGGTCCTTAAATAGGATGAAATAAACAATAATAAACAATAGTTTTATACATTTCATACAGTGACGAACTAAATTTCACATTATATGGAAAAGTGCACTACATAATGCACAAAGAAGGAGAAGGTAGTCGATTATTCAGCATCGTAATCATGCTCGTGAAGTTAACCCGAGTAAAAAGATGACGAATGTCGTCAGAAGCATCTCCCAGTTCACGAATGGCGGAGACGGAAAATATAAATTTCAAATCCCCATGACGTGACGCGGCCCTGCATTTTTGTTGGAATTTCGTTGACTTAATTTCATATCCAATTAGACTGCAACAAGTCGCAAGTCCTGGGAAAAAAGACTCTCGTTGAGACTCAATGAGGAGGCTCCCAACGGGTTGCCGTCTTAAAGCATTTTTAACCTTCTGGAAGACGATTTTAAAATAAAAATTGATCCAGAGAAAATATGGTTGTGGTTTTTTTCTCAAATTTGAAAGAAGAACACTCAAGGTAATTAGGTTCAACCCTAGTTTCTTTGACATAATAATTTCTTCTTTTAAAAAAGATATGGAGAAAAACTCTTGTTAATATTTGACGATTTTGAGAAAGGGGGTGGGATGAAGGGGTTAACTTAGGATGTGACGTCACAAATGGAGAATATGAATATTATTACGATTTTTCTGAAATGCTTGTAAAAATAAAAATGAGTGATTTTATTTTGCAATTTAAGCGTCTAAGTACAGACTTCATAATATCTCCACTATTTCCGTCTTTACACCCTTTTTTGAAAGAATTCCTCTTTTTTTCCTCTGTTTTCAAGAAACCCCTATTTTTTCGCCTGAATGTGAACTGAATTAATAGAACTCAATAAGAAAATCTACATGTTTTTGTTGAAAGTTGATTCTTTTTAATTAAAAAATCAACTATTATATTTTTGGTTCAAACTTCATCTCTTTTGGTTAAAAATGCCACTATTTAGTTAACAATTATTTTTTTCATTTGAAAATTTAACTGATCCGTTCTTAGCTGAAAATTTCTTGTCTTAGCTGCAAATTCAACTATTAAATTTTCATTAAGAAATCATTTTTTTGTTACAAATCCGAATACTTGGTGAAAAGTTAAACTAATTTGTTGAGAATTCATTTTGATGCTTGACAATTTAACTATTTCCTTAAAAATGCGTTCGTTTTTGGTCAAAAATTAATCCTTTCGAGACAAACTACATCTATTTAATCATTGGTTGAAAATTTTTCATTTGTCGTTGAAAATTCAACAAATTGACTGAAAATGTCTGTTTCAATTCGCCTTTTTCAGAAAAAATTAAACTTGTAGATTGAAAATTCGACTCCTTTCTTGAAAATTGAAATACTTCGTTAAAAGTTAATTATTTATTTTGTAGATACATGTCTTTGATTATAAATTTAACTATTTTGTTAAAACTACGATTTTTTTCGGTTGAAAATTATTTTTATTATCTGCAAATTTAAATATTTCATTTTTAGTTGAAAATGCAACTGTGTTATTGAAACTCTAACTTTTTTAATGAACATTCGTCTTTTTTGTTCGAAAATTAAACAGCTTTGTAGGAAATTAGTCTTTTTGTATTAAAAATGCATCTTTTGTGGATTGAAAATTCATCTTTTTGGTACAAAAGTTCTTGTTTGAAAACTTGACACTCTTCTAAAAAATTCGTCTTTTTGACTTGAAGAGCGTTTAACGCTTCGACTATTCCGTTACAAATGGAACTGCTTGCGGTTGAAGTTAATTTTTTTTTATTTGAAAATTCGACCATTAAAATAACAACTCGTCTTTGAAGGTAAGAAATTCAAACGATTGGTTGAATATTTAGTTATTTGAATTTTTTTTAACTTTCTTGTTAAATATTCATCTTTCCGGGGAGAAAATTCGTCCATTCAGATCAAAAATTCTAATAACTTCTTAAAAATTCATATTTTTGGCTCGAAAATTTAAATATTTGGTTGAAGGTTAATCTGTTCTGCTTAGAAATTCAACCATTTGGCTAAAAATTTATTTTTGTCAGTCGAAAATTTAACAATTTAATTAAAAATTCAACAACTGTGTTGAAAATTTCATTTCTTTAGTAGAAAATTTAACTATTTTTACAAAAATAATTTTTTATTTTCGAAAATTGGTTGAAAATTCTACTGCCCTCTAAAAAAATCCTTTTTTTTTGGCTTGAAGAGTCATCTATTTGGTTAAAAATGCTTCTGTTTGTGGTTGAGCTTGATTCTTTTTTGTGTAAAAATTGAACCATTTAGTTGAAAATTAATTTCTCTAACTGGAAATTGGACTATTCCATTTTTAGCTGAAAATGAATCGTTTTCAGTTGAAAAGTCAACTGTTCTGTTAAAAATTTAATTATTTTGTTGAAAATTCAACGATTTTTTTTTTAATTTAATTATTTTGTTAAAAAATTAACCGTTTTGTTGGAAATTCTTCTTCCTAGATAGGAAATTCGTCCTTTTGGTTTGAAACTTCAACTGTCTTCTAGAAAATTTGTCTTTTTGGCTTGAAAATTCAACTATTTGGTTAAAATTCAATCTTTTTTGTTTGCAATTCCATAATTTTGTTCAAAATTGATCTTTGTGGGTTGAAAATTCAACATTTAGTTCAAAATTAATTTGTTGTATTAAAAATTCGTATCCTTTCTTGAACATTCAACTATTTTGTTGAAATGTATTTTGTTTTGTTTAATCTAACTGCTTTTGTTGAAGATTTTTCTTCTTGGATTGAAAATTCTTTTTTTCCTGACACTAAAGTTCTTGGTTGCAAATTCAACTTTCTTCTAAAAAATTAGTCTTTTTGACTTGAAGATTCGACTGTTTGGTTAACAATGCTACGGTTAGTGGTTGAAGGTAAATTACTTTTTTTTTGTTGAAAATTTGACCATTTCATTGAAAATGAATTTTGTCAAGTGCAAATATAATTATTCCCTTTTTGGTTAGAAAATCATCGTTTATAGTCGAGAACTTAACAATTTTGTTGAACCTTTAATTGTTTTATTAAAATTTCAAGTACTTAGTTGAAAATTTAATTATTTTGTTGAAACTTTAACGTCTCTGTTAAAAATTCAATCATTTTGTTGAAAATTTAATTACTTTTTTGAAACTTTAATTTTTTTGTTAAAAAATGAGTTATTTTGGATAGATAATTTATGTTCGTTATAGTTTAATTCTTTTTGTTTGAAAATTTAATCATTTGGTTAGAAATTGAGCTTTGTAAGTCGAAAATTCAACAACTGGTCTAAAAATTTAACTAATGTGTTGAAAATTCGACCCTTTGTGTGAAAATTTGTCGTAGAAGATTGAAAATTCAATTATTTGGTTGAAAATTCGTCTCTTTTGATTGACCTAAAATTAATTTTCAGTTTCTCAAAAATTTAACTATTTGGTTGAAAAATCATCTTTAATTGATGAAAAATCCACTTTTCGGGTTTAAAAGTCAACTGTTTTTGAAAATATTTGACTTTTTATCTTGTAAGCTCAACCATTTTTTTTAATATTCATTTCTTTTGGTAGAAATTTAATTCTTTCGTTTAAAAATCCAACTACATATTTTGTTCAAAATTCAATATATTTTGACTTGAACCCCTTAAGCCTTTCATATTGAATTTAACATTGTACCTATACATTCATTCTATTTAAAATAATATATTCCCATATAATTCTCCTATTTTCGCGAAAACCGACCACTAAATAAATTAAATAATGACATAAGAAACACAATAATGGTTAAATAAAGTAGAATCAAATAATAAACCCAATTAACCTCCAATGATTGAGTCAATTATTTAACAATTACTGATTATTAAAAATTAATGTTCTCTTTCCAGAACCATAATATTGGTACAAAATGGTAGCTATAGCTTTCACATCGAGATTGAAGCAAATACAGTGCAACACGTACAATAAAGAAAAAGGCAGGGAATTAAATCACGTCGATGTCGATTAGTATTGACAACGGGGATTAAAGAGCAATGGTCAGTCTGTAATGATCGAGGAGAGCCTAGCGTGCGTTGAGGACTGTAATTTCATTGATAATATTTAAATAGGGGCTTTTAATAGCTGTCTTCGCTCAGCGGGGCCGCGGCGAGGCCCCTCGGGTCCCCGTTGCCCCATCAGAGCCCCAATATCCCCACTTTCGGGCCCTGATATCCGCGCGGAGAGGCGTACTATTTATTAACCGGGCCCCTCGCCGGGCCCCTCATTATTTCATCGAACTCTTTCATCGCCTCGTGGTTAATCGAGACTCCATATATACATCAAACATCATCTCGATTTCCAGCTGCTCGCGCCAGACGTCTCCCAATAATCCTTAACTTAACCCCTTCTTGAAGGATGATACCCGTAAGTGCCACTTTCATAAAAATTATTGAAGGAGAGTGCACGCCGTATTTAAAAAATCATTGTTTGTTTATGATGTTTTGTATGCACCTTGAAAAAATGTCTTAGGGGCCCTAAACTACGTCACGCTATTTTAAACACTTTTCCACGCCTCATCTTCTTCGTCACTGATCGTCACACACAGATTGATGGCCTCAGAGTGACGTCATAAAAACGAACACCTACCCTCTCTTTTAGGACAAAATTTTTTCTTGGATTTCATTTTGTAAATGCCTTAAATACAAGATAATATTTTAGGAGCCTTCAGAGCCCAAAATTCTTTTAGAAGGGGAGAATGGGGTAATTTTGCACGCAAATAGGGGAATAGGAGCGGAAAGCTTTACATAATGACTTTGTGAAGCTCTTCGCCTGGGGTGCTTGCTAGAGAGATTGATCAGCGACCTAGATCGGAACAGTGTTGCGGAACGAAAGTGTTATTTAAATAAACAAAACGAGAATTTTAGATATGGCCTAAGAGTATAATAATAATAATAATAATAAATTCTTTTAAATGAAATTGATATGTAGGTAACATATTGAAGTCAATATGAAGCGCTTAAGAGTTCAAGTCGAAATTTTTTGCATTTTCAACAAAATGGTTGGACTTTTAAACAAAAAATATTAATTTTTTACCAAAAAATATGAATTTACAACAAAAGAGTTAAGTTTTAAGCGAAAAATATGACTTTTTTAGAGAAAATTCGACTTTTAAACAAAAAGGATGAATTTCCAACCTAGAAAGATGATTTTTCAACCCAATAGTTGAATTTTCACCAAAGAAATTAACATTAGACAAACAGTTGCGTTAACAACCAAATAGTTAAATTTTCAACCTTCAAAGAGGAATTTTCAACCAAATGGTCTGATTTTCAATTCAAAAAGTTAATTAACATCAACCACAAAAAGTTGCATTTTTAACCAACTTTTGTACCAAAAAAGATGAATTTTTAATCCAGAAAAGATGAATTTCTAATTCAAAAATATGAATTCTTTATCCAAGAAGAAGGATTTTTAAAAAAGCAGTTAGATTTTTTAATAAAAGATATTACTTTTCAAAAAAGCATTTTAATTTGTAACAAAAGAGACGAATTTCCAACACAATAGTTTTTTAACCAAATTTTTTAACCAAATTGTTGAATTTTCAACCTAAAAAGACAAATTTTTAATCAGATTGTCTAATTGTTAAACAATAAAGATCAAGCTTCAACCAATTAGTTAAATTTTCAACCAACTGGTCTAATTTTCAATCGAAAAATTATTGACATCAAACGAAAAAAGGTGTATTTTCAACCAAATAGTCGAATCTTCAAGCCAAAAGGAAAAATTTTGTAAAAGTCAGTTCAATTTTTAACCAACAAATTTTGTACCAAAACAGATGAATTTTCAATGAAAAAAGATTAATTTTGTACCCAAAAAGATAAATTTTCAATAAATGAGATGTGTTTTCAAGCTAAACAGTCGAATGTTTAAGGAAAAAGTTGACGTTTAAACAAAAAGGATGAATTTGCAACCAAGGAAAATGATTTTTCAACCGAATAGTTGAATTTTCAACAAATAAATTAATTTTAGACCGAACAGTTAAATTTTTAAACAAACTGTTGAATTTTGAACCTACAAATACGAATTTTTAACCAAATGACCCAATTTTTAAACAAAAAATAATTAATATCAAACAAAGACAGTTCATCAAGACAGTTGATTTTTTTACCAACAAAGATGAATTGTTGATCCAAAAGGACGAATCTTCAACAAAGTAGTTAGATTTTCCAACAAAACAAATTGCTTTCTAACAAAATAGATAAATCTTCAACAATACAGATGAATTTTCATTAAAATTGTTAATCAAAAAGATTAAACTTCCACCAAATAGTTGAATTCTCAAGCCAAAAAGGAGAATTTTTAAGCAGATAGTTGACTTTTCGATCCAAAAGACGAATGTTCTATCCAAAAAGAGGACTGTTCAAAAAACAGTTAAAGTTTTAACCAAATAATGTAATTTTTAACAAAATATTTAAATTTTTAACAATATAATCAAATTTTCAGCAAAATCGTTAACTTTTTTACTAAAAACAATTATACTCAACCAAAAATGGAATAGTTAAATTTCCAGTTGACAAAATTAATTTTCAACTAAATGGTCGAATTTTTAAACAAAAAAGAATTAACTTCAACAACAAACAGTAACATTTCTAACCAAATCGTCGTATCTTTAAGCCAAAAAGACGAATTTTTAGAAGGCAGTTGAATTTTTAACCAATAAATTTTGTACCAGAAAGACGAATTTTCGACAAAGCAGTTGAATTTTTGAACGAAAAGTAAGAGATTTTAACAAAATAGTTGTATTTTCAATAAAAGAGGCAAATTTTCAACACAGTAATTGAATTTTTGATAATTTTTCTATTTTCGACCTACTAAGATGAATTTTCAACCAAATGGTCGAATTGTTGAACAAATAAGATCAAATTTCAACCATGTAATTGAATTTTCAAGACAAAAAAAAGACGAATTTTTTAAAAGTCAGTTGAATTATTAATTTAAAACGACGAATTTTCTATCCAAAAATACGAATGTTTAACAAAAAATTGAAGTGTCAATTAAATGATTAAATTTTCAACGTAATAGTTGAATTTGCAACTAAAAATTATCAATTTTCAACCAAAAATGCAACAGTTGAATTTGCTGTTAAAAAAAATATATTATACCAACTGGTCGAATTCTCAGACAAAAACAATCAACTTCAACCATAAACGGTAGAATCTTTAACGGAATAGTCGAATCTTCAAGAAAAAAATACGAATTTTTTAAACGATCGTAAAATTTTTAAACAAGAACTTTTATACCAAAAAGATGAATTTTCAATCCGAAGAAAATGAATTTTTAATCGAAAAGGGCGAATTTTAAACAAAGCAGTTTTAGTTTTGAACAAATAAGACAAATTTTGAATAAAACAGTTGAAACCTAAACAAAATAGATTAAATTTTTACAGAATATCTTAATTTTCAACAAAATAGTTACATTTTCAACTAAAAACGATAATTTTTAAACAGAAAATAGATTAGCTAAATTTTCAATTGAAAAATTAATTTTCAAACAAACAAAAATTGCAACAAAATAAATCAATTTTCAGGAAAACAGATGGATCTTCACCTGATAAAATGTTTTTTTAATGAAGTAGTTCAACTTTCAACCAAGCAATTCAATTTTGAATATTAAAAGACGAATTCTCAATAGAAATTTAATTTTTGAATTTTAAACTAAAAACGATCAATTTTCAGTCATAAATTGGTCAGTCGAATTTCTTATTAAGAAACTTATATTTCAGCTTGAAGAAACGAGGAATTTTCAATAAAATAGTTAATTCTTTAACCAACTAGTAAAATTTTTAACAAAGAGAGGTGCATTTTAAAACAAAAATATAATAGTAGATTTTTCAATTACAATGAATTAACTTTTAAAGACAAATAGCTGGATTTTATTATTGTACTCTATTAATTCAGTTCATATTCGAGCGAAAAAACGAGAAAAAAAACAAAATCCCGAATACCTACGCTCGTTCGGAAAATTCAACAATTTGAAAAAAAGTCTACAATTTTCTGAGAATTCACGCGTAATGTTAAATTCACTATAAAAAATATAAAAAATTCTCCACATTTGTCGACAGACTTTTTAACATTAAAGATCAAACCATCGACAACTGTATTTTGGTGATTTGTTAATTCTCTTTTGTTAAAGCTCCTTCGGCTTTAATGAACATTTTCTCATCACGTATCTCATTCTTCGCACTCGATTTTGTTCAAAATGCGAACTTTTCTACATTATTTATAATACTATTATATCAAATGTATATCAGATTTATTTCTGTACCTCGGCCTGTGATTGCTTATGCAGATATTGCAAAATAAAGTACAAATTTTATTTATCATGATAACTTTAATATTTTTTCCTTATTTTGCATTAAATTTCATTCTCAGCCACCCTGAAAATGTATATTGTTTCAATAAATATTTATTATTATAATCCATAATATGCATTGTTATCAAAACAGACGTATTTTCATTGTATTTTTCTTTATAATTAAAAAAATTGCGCATTCTGTGTCGTTTTTCCATAAATTTATTTTGTTTATTCCTAACGTTATTTTCAAGATTTAATCCAAAAATACGCATCCTAGCGTAAAGTGATTCTAAGAAAATTTGTAGATACAATTTGGGCGGAAAATTTTGTTAAATAAAAAGTTATTGTTAGTCGAGTCATTTTTCCAAAAATTTCATTTGTTTATTTCTAATGTATTCTTATCAAAAAGTTTATCACAAGTTTGTAGATCTTTTCTGGCTGAACAAGTTTTGTCTATTAATTTTTTTTCACCTCTTGTGTCATTTCACCAAAAATGTAATTTTTTTATTTTTAATCTTATTTAATACGAATGAAAAAAAATCTACTCGTTCTTTCTGAAAATTAAAATTAATGAATTTGTAGATCCTCTTGGAGCGAACAACTTTTTGTATTCATTTTTTTTCGTACCTTGCGTCGTTATTCCAAAACTTTAATTTTTTTATTTGTAATGTTATTTTTCACGATTAAAAAAAAAAACCACGAATCCTATTAAAAAGTGATAAGGAACAAATTTGTAGCTCTTTTTTGGGTAAACAACTTCTGTTGAATTATTGTTTTCGTAGCTTGTGTCGCTTGTCCAAAAAAAAAATTTTTACATTCAACGTTGTTTTTACGAATGAAACAAAAACTACGCCTTCTAATAAAAAGTGAATAATAACAAATTTGTAGATTTTTTCAAGGTGAACAATTTTTATTGAATAATCTTTTGTCTTATTTTGAATATTATGACCGAAAAATGGAATTTTTTATTTTTCATTATATTTTTTGTGCGAGCAAAATTTGAATTTTCGATTTTCAAAAAAAAAAATCAAAGAGTTGTTATGATAATCTTGTCGAATGTTTCAAAAGCAACTTTTTTATTGTTCCGGCTTTTTTGCATATCGTGCGCTGTTTAGCTTAAAATTTTAATTTTCGTTTTTTTTTCAAGTAATAAATGCTATAACTTTGGTAATTTTTATTTTTATCTGAAAAAATTATAAGGATAAATTGATCGTCTTCTTCAGCACTATGAAGAGCCGTACATAAAATTTTCAAATCTTGAAGAAATTTGGTCTCAGAAATGTTGTAAATATTCTAAATATTTGAACTAAACATCTAGACACACAGCAAGACATATTCGCAAAAACCTGTTTTTTGGGTTCAGAAGAACTCAAAACGTGGTTATTTCACAAAAACGACTGAGGGTGGGTAGATTTCACAGGAATCGAATACCTTCTGTGATGAGAATGTAAAAAAAAATTTGTGGCGAGACTGTAAAATACATGTCTCTCTTTTTCATCTAGAATTATATATCGAAATGAAAAATCATCCTGACACCATGACCTAGACTTTTTTTGAAATTGTTCCTAAATCGAAAACGAATTGGTCAACATACCAAATTGTAAATGATGTCATTTTTTTTGTAATCTCACCTCTCTGTCGCATTTTATGTGCAAGTTATACAAAGCAAAAATTATGTCCAAAAATTTCTTACCAATTGAAAAAATTTTTTTTGAACGAATCTAATAATAATTCCTACTGAATTTTCTCATATTGCTTTTAAAATATGACAATTCTATTCCCCGACATTACATAGCATGAACTACAAATTTTTTCGATAAGTGAATAGAAATTGAAGGAATAATATGAAAGAACCGTGATTGTTATCTAAATATGAAGTTAGCGTGACTCTGCGTAACGCTATGCCAAGTACATTGCATATTTTCTTGCATTCTTTTATCTTCTCTTATAAAGCATCGTATAAGTAAAAAAATTTTAAGACGTGCGTAATGTGAACGTGAAATATGAATGCAAAACACGAGTTTGTGTTTTATGATCTGAGGAAATGTTATGTTAAAAATGCAAGGAAATATGTCTTGTCTTAATTAACTTGAACACTTCCGTATGACCATATAATTCAATCAATTCACATTGGATTCAGCTTCGCCAAGTCTGGTTAATAACTACTTTACAAAAACATAAGAAAAACAAATTTTAGATCTTCGAGATAGATTACCAATTCACATATTTATTTTAATGTTGATTTATTTTTTAGTAATTGCGGCTACAAGTGTGCTTGCTGAGGGATTGTCAGACGCTGATACCGACCCTTGCCAGCAGGGCGGTCCTTTGTACTGATTAGGAATGAAATAAGAAACATAAAGAAATTAATTTCGCGATTGGTAATTCAAAGATATTATATTCGAAAGCTACGTTTTTTGGCTATTCTAACGATATGTTCTTTGCCTTAACAAGCTGAAAATTAGAATAAGTTCGATACATAAATTGCAATAGAAGTTGCCATAGATCACTCAAATTATAACAAAATATAAAAATGGTACTTTTATCAATTAGGCTTAGAACATACAAAATAAAATCTTTATTAAAATTCAAAAAACCAATATTTTACTATAAATGTTTAAAATGTATGAAATTATAAACACTATTTTTGATCTCTGAAGTGAGTCGAACCCTGAACTTGTAAATATTAAAATTTGTTAAAATTCTGCTACGGAAGGTTAAAAAATAAATGAAGCCGAAATTAATTTCACAATGAATAAATTTTAATCGCCAAGAATTGGTTTTTTACATTAAATAATTTTTTTTTGAAATATTATTGATTGTTTGACTTTAATTTTAAACGTACAATATTGTCTGGTTTTTGGAATTCTTTGAAATCGTAAAATGTCAAATGTAAAGAATTGTTGTAGCACCTTTCTCAATTTCAAAGATTCGTAATTTAACAGTTTTGAATCAAATGCATCCAAAATAAATTCAAAACCATGACAATAATTTGTCAAATTCAAGCTTTAAAAATGAGAAGATTTTTGAACTAAGTATTGAAAATTGATTTATTTTTTATTTAAAAATGTCTTCAAATCTTGAATATTCTAAACTTAAGAAAATCCACCTATTTTTTATTATTGCTTAAGTTCTCTTAATTTTATTTAGGGGCCAACCATAAATTACGTAACAGCTTTGGGGGGAGGGGGTCCAGAAAAATGCTACGATCTGTCACATAGGGATGAGGGAATTATACTGTTCAGTAATATTTTTGACAAACTAGCAATATAGAAAAATGATGAATCCAAAATGTATTTTGATTTGTTTCCAACATTCTGAAGAAAAATATCCATAAAAAAAATCTTCTTCACAAGTTTTGAAATTACTACTGCCCCGAAATTTATTCCAAATTTTTAAGTTGCTTTGGCTTTCCAATATTTACCAAATATACGCCTAGATTTTCTCATCTACTTTTCTAGATTTAACGACCGATTAAACAGGAAGTAAAAATATCCAAAACCTTTAGTAAAGAATTTCAGTCTTCTAAATTGTAGTTAAAAATATAAAGTTAAGTAATTTGATAGGAGATGTTAGAAAATTGTATATTCTCGTTTTATTAAATATTAAATAGCGTTCATTATAATCATTGCAATAAATTGGAGACAAATAAATCAAATTAAATAATTTTAGATATGTACTAGCAATTGAAAATAATAATAGCACAAATAGCGCACTACACGTGCTTATGTCCAATTTCATATTTTGATTTCCTCATTAACAAATAAAAGTATATGCTTAAATTCTAAGTACTATGAAATATATTCAATGATCATAAATAAAAATAAATATTAAAATGGCATCATTATATATATATATATATATAATTAAAAACTAAAGGTTAACAACCACCGCAGGGTCCCACTGGTAGCAACTGTCATCTAAAAAATGAC